>JAJKFI010034631.1:2953-78192 GCA_029204185.1 Lerista edwardsae | reverse complement strand
GAGAGAGAGAGAGAGAGAGAGAGAGAGAGAGAGAGAGAGAGAGAGAGAGAGAGAACGAACACAGTGAGAGTTGAGTGTGAGCAGATGTTCTTCGAGCAATAGTTTATGGTTGTTTGGTGGTACTCTGTGAGCCTGCTAGGACCCCTTTGCAAAGTAGTTCTGCAAAAAAAACTTAGCGGTTAGGAATTTCTAGCAAGGGAAGAAGCTTCCTCAATGCTTCTGGATGTGGTGGAAAATTAACCTTCCCTTGAGCTCATCTGCATGTGTGTGCGCATAAGGTGAAGTCTTTCCTGGATCTCTCTCCAAGCAGGCATGTCACACCTTCCCTGTGCATTCCTAGGTGAGTCTCAGCACATGGAGAAGAGGAACATAAATACTCTGAAATTTGGCTTTACCACCTTGATCAGCAATGGCACACAGAATGCATCCTGTGCAATGTTGTTCTCAGCGCTGAATCAATTCCTGATCTCAAAACTCTCAAAATTCAAATATCACCTAGAGATAAAGCATTCAGAACACTCTAAAAAGGATTTGGAGTTCTTTTGACTTTCAAAAAGTGTGATTTATTAAAAACCAATGACTTCATTTCCTGTTTAATGGCATCACTTCTGGTCCTGCCAGCACAATAATGTCACTTCCTACTTAATAATATCACTTCCGGCCTACGTCTTATGGGGGTCCCAACAGGTAGTCATACCTAAAAAGGTTGGGAACCACTGAACGAGACATATAGGAACAAGTATGCCCGGGCAACACACAACTAGGGAGGCAATATGAATGTGTGCATACATCATGTCTTCCATTTAACTGAATATACAAAGCAGGCCCTCTTTATCCATGGGTTCAGCACCCGCAGATTTCATTCAGTGCAGGTGCTGGACCTGCGATGGAAGGCCTCACCTGAGCTCCTGAATGCACCAGAAGCATCTTTTGGTCATGTCTGGAGGTGATTTGAGGTGCAATGAAGCCACATGTGACCTCCTGGCACCTCCCTGCACCTCAAAGGCCTCCTGGAGGCTTCCAGAGGCATTTCCACCAGTTTTTCATCAAACCACAAGTGCCTTAACTGTGCCTCAGAACACATCTGGATGCCTACAGGCTGTACAAGGATCAGTTGAAGCCACGTCCCCACTTCTGGATGCCCAAGTGGTTGTGGCCAAAGGTGCCTTTCCCAACTTCAGTGGGGGTACCAGCCGTGTCTTTGCCCAGCTCATTCAGACCTGATCATAGTGGTCCATGCACTGATGAAAATGAAGCTAGATTGCTGCATCACACTGCACATGGGGCTGCTTTTGAAAACTGTTCAGGAATGGCAATTAGTGCAAAATGTGGCAGCCCACGTAGAGATGGGGGAAGGGAGGTTTGCCTTTACTGGACTGCTTCACTTCTGTTTGCACTAGCTGCAGATTCATTTTAGGGCACAATTTGGATCTTGGACTCTAAAGTCCTTTAGAGCTTAGAGCCAAGGTATCTCAACGACTGTCATTTTCTATATGACAGCCTCCCTCCTGAAGTGCCTTCTATGGGTACAACCAGTCTCTGAAGCTCAGCTGGCAGCAATGAGAACAGCCTGCTCCATAGTGGCATCACAACTGTGGAACTCCTTGCCTATTGAATTAAAAGCTGAACCCAGCTTTTAAGCCTTTTTTGGTTTCATATCACATTTGCTTCTTGATTATCATCATTTCAGCTACTATTAGTTATCATTTTTCTATTGCATTTATTGATGTTTCATTGATTGGGGTTGTACATTGACTGTATTTTATATTTATTGTATTCATTATGTTTTACTTAAGGTTGTAAGCCACTCTGGTTTCTTTTTAGTACGTGAATAAGGTAAAACTTTTAATATGTAAACCCTAGATAACCGTAATTCAAAAGTTGCATTTCGAGTCCATGTTCTACCTTGCACTGGAATATCTGCAAACATTACTTATAAACATCTGATTACTTATAAATTTTAGAAAGTGGAATCTTTCACGCATTTAAGCAAAGCAGCGGGAATGCTTTACATCTTGTGCCAGAGTAAAAACTGCTCAAACCTGTTTAGCACCCAGATGTGAAGCCTGCCAGTATGAAGCAGGCTCCACACCTTCATGGGATTTGCTGCAGCTGTTTTTCAAAATCTGACACAAACAGGGGAAGGCTGACAGTATGAGAAGGCTAACAAATGTTTCCGCTGCCTTAGTCAATTTAGGGGATCCAGTTAAGTAGGGAATTGGACTGAAAGGTCATTTCCTCATTGTGGCATTCCTATGCCTACTTTTTTTATTCCAATGGTCTAGTCAAACCTTTCCCCTTCCTTTTCCGGTAATGGGCTTTCATTCTGCCACCATAAATTTGGAGCCTGCAGCTTGAGTTATCAATCCGTTAGCTTTTCACAAGGAGTAAATAGCCTTGGAAAGGTTTTGTCACCATGAAACCTTCAACATAAATCTTCAGTGAAGTTTGTTATTTTTTTTAATTTGGAGTGAATTTAGCAATACTACTGTCTTCAGCATTCTTGGAGCATTGAGTAAGAAGAATTAGAATTGGTGAGAGTCTGTTGAGTCACTCATAAAGCAGGAGGAGCGTGCAGAGAAGAACACACACATCTTGATTTCAAACTTCAAAAGGAATAAAGAACTGGCTTCACATCATTTTTATAGCTGGCACACCCTGTTCCCGCACATGTTCAAGTTTAAAGCACGAAGTAGGGTAACTCAGGCAGTTCTCGCACAGCTAGGAAAACTCTGTGGAACAATTTTCTGGAGACAGAGACAGCACTAGCAAAACAAGCTCAACAGTGCCTTCATGGAGAGATGGAGCTTCTCTTTGAAAGCCAAGTTTGGAAGGTTAATGAAATGATCAGCAGTGGCTGCAATAGCTCTCCTTGCTGTGCCACCCCACACATCATGGAACCAACTCCAAATGATTGCACAACTCTGTAGAAAGGATATTGAACCACTCTGTAAAAGTATTCCAAACAGGCAGAAACTGTTGCCTTCAGGAAAAAGACCAATGACAAAACAGAGTAAAATGCAGATAAAATACAGAAACAGTAAGGCAGGACCTGCCTCAAGGCTTAGTTTGAAAGGAATTACAAGTAAGTCAGAATGCACTACTGTAATGGCCATGATATTGAACTCAAGCTCACCTGAACTGGGAATTTACCAGGTCATCCAACAGGAACACCACACAAAACCTCAGCCCTAGCAACAGTGACATGTCAGTCTCCAAGGAGACCATCAGCAACACAATCAGACTCCAGTGACCCACAGCTGTGATGTCTACTTTAAAAGAAGCAACAATTGGAGCATTTGAACTCTCTTCCCTGCCCCCCCAAGTGCACACTGAAACCAGCACTGCAGCCATCTAGAAACAAGAGATGTGGCAAATGAGATTGGGCAGCTTCTCGACACATCAGAAAAAGCAATGGTACCTTCATATACCATTTGCCCTTTTCTGATGAAGGGGCAGAGTATCATAGTTAAATGTGCAGGTTTCCTTTGTGACAAACAGGCGAATTCCAGGCCTCAGATCCAACTCCGTTTTGGTGACCCTGCAAACTATCTTCCGGGCAGCTGTGGGGATCTGGCTAATTGGCTGTGAGAAAGGAACTTGCTACTTTTGGGCTGGTGTAAAATGAGATCAATGGGACAGCTGGAGGTTTGTTCTTCAAGGATGTGTTAACTGGAAATTGGCCACAGCAATGAGTTTCAAGTTGGGAGGAGTCAGAATGAGTGACTGCCAGTAGCCCAGGATTGCATCATCCTTCCAGAAGGTTCAGCTGGCCTGCACCTCTGACTGGCGGGTAAGAAACAAATGAAGTCTTTTGCTTGGGAGGGGGAAGCTGCTCTTTGCTATTCCATCATGGACTTTCTACCAGATGTGGTGTTACAGGGAGGAAGAACTGCCCTTGGCTTGTGCTTAGAGATTGGAAGAACTAGATGAGTCAAGCTTATTTAACCTAAGAAGCTAGCTCTATTTTAGCATTGTGTGTTTTATTTATTATCTAAAGTGTCTCGCACCTTTCTTATCTATATGTAACCTTAGTCTATTTTTTTAAATAAGTCATTATATTATCACAGGTTTCTTAGTAAACAAAGGAAATAGGATTCATCTAAGTCCAGCCTAAGCTATTCAGCTTGTTATCATGTAGGAACCTGAGCATCAGTCCCTGGTGCTTGAAGGGAGCTCAGGGTCTGCAAGAGCTGGGGGGTAGCCTTCCCTAGAGCTGTTATCCAAGCTGGTGGCAGTATACCAGCATGTCAGGGGGGCAAACTGCCCAAAAGAAATGTGTGTCCATCTGTTCACATGTGTTTTGAGCTAATCAGCTGGATATGTGCCAAAACTTGTACTAGTCTGTGTTCTGTGAGCACACGGTATTTAGGCCTTGAGTTTGTGGGACCCAGAAGAACAAATTTAGAACAGCAGCCTAGTCTCCCAAGTTGTGTGTAAGGAACTGAATCTGAACTGCCTCCTTGCCGCACTGGAAGTGTTAAGATAGTGGGACAGGGTGTGCAAGATCAGTCAGCCAGCCCCTATAGTGGACCCCGACTGTGGCATCCTAACTTGCCACAAAAACCAACTGGCAAGAGGACCAGGAGGAGTCATGCTACAAAGTCACAGCAGATCACAGCTGTGTCTTGTAAGAAGTAGCTTCTATTCACACCAACGGTTGTTCCTCTGAGAAAATAGGGCAAAGAGGAGAATTAAGAGCAGGTCTATACTTCCAGCTAAAATTCATGCGCTCATTACAGCAAATGTTCAGAACCCTACATTTCTCCCACACTAGCTCAAAATGTATTTATCCATGCTGTTTGGAACAGTGGAACAACAAGGAGAAAAATAACTCATACAGCTTGCTAGCAGATGCAGAGACAGAAGATCCTTGCTTAAATCTCTTCTGATCTCTTAAATCTCTTAAATCTCTTAAATCTCTTAAATCTCTTAAATCTCTTTCTCTCCCCTGTTTCATTCATTTCCATTTCCGTTGTCATAGCCTTAAGGATTAGAAACTGCCTTCCTAAAAAGGAAGGTCCATAGGCCAACAGCAAGACTCTGCTCTTACATGGCATGAACATGCATAAATGGAGTAAAACGAACACATCATGGACATAAAAATTAAAATTATGAATTGCAATTATTTGGGTCAAAGTTGTTTTTGCTTGAACAAAAGAAGCTCGGGGAACAAAGATGCCACATGGCATTTTGAAAGCTAAGCTAAACAGGAATGTTACTAATTCATCTCTGGCCAGCATTCACCAGTCATGTTCCCGTATCTTACTTCCATCTATTTCATGTTCCAGGCAAGGCACAAACCTGGGCATGATAATTTGCAACAGCGGTCAAAGAACCACATCCTAAATAGGCATTTTCAGGCACAGCAACTTGGATCAGGCATGTAGAATTTCATCACTAGAAGATTTCCAAGCACCTGCTCACAGACGACTACACAAGGCAATTTCACAGCACACACACTTTGGGGAAACATCACTGCTTTGATGCATAAAAAAAATCCAAGTTTTCAGAAAGGTGCATGAGATATTTCAAGCTTAAACAATCAAGAATGCGGTTTACTAAATTCAGACCGGGGCATCCTTTCTTAGCTAGCAATATGACAATCCACAATAACAACATACAACTGGAATATTCACTTTCACAAATACATTTTTTGATGCCTATGCCATGAACGCATGTCCAGTTTCCACCAAATCCTTGCATGACAAAGATGAGTCTCTTTGCATTGTATTTCAAGACATGAGAAAGGCATGCATGAAGTTGGCTCTCTGAACATACAACTGCATATTACAAATATGCGTCTTTAGCATTTTTGTTACACTCTTTCCTCATCGCCAGCTCAAGGATAAAAATTTGGGGAAAGTTTCATAGCAAAAAAAGGGAAGATCTTGCAAAATATATATGTATAAGAGTGTTAGCTTTTTGAGATAATGAAGATTTAAACTGATGTGGAAGGGGGAGGTGGCGAAAAGCCTCTTGTCCTTTGAATTCTTATTCAAATTGCATAAAACTGGTGAAATCCCTTGCACAGTCTTCTTTTCAGCTACAACTGTATGCTAATTGCCTGGCCAGCCAAAAGGCTGGTACGTTCTAATAAATACAAACTGGGTTCCAGATGGCTGTTGCTTAGCAGCACCCCACATATTTGGTTGCTTAGGGAACAGGTAATTCTCATTAGACAGCTGCCTCCTGGAACGGCTACTCCTGCCTGGAAGGTTTCTCATACTCTTCTGCAAGCCGAGGCAGGGATTTTGGTCAGAGCATGCCAGTGAATCCAGACTACAACAATGAAACTGCAAGGGACTAGAAGCATATTACAAAATTACTTCTCATAAGACATTTAAATTGGGTGTGGTTGAGCTTTGGTTGCTTAGAAAGAGCTAATTTCTTCAGTAATTCTCGTCCATGCAAGATATATTTCCTGCAAAACTGACCCACCAAAGCTAGGTATGGGAAAATTTGGTGGCTGTTCTACAGTAGAGGGAGGCTGTGATGAACACACTGTTCTTTTTTTGGTATTTTTCTGTATTGTTGTATACTTAACCTCTTAGAAGCCCCTGTGCAGGTCCTAAAAAAGCCTCAAAAAGCGTTGCAACACCATTTTTCAGGGTCCGGCACACCTCCTTGGACCTACTGGATTTAGGCCAGCAAAGTAGCTGACATGGATCCCGGCAGACCCATTGGGGACCAGGAAGCGGTAGAGTAGGTAACGTTTCTATACTTACATCTCCTGGTCTCCAGCCAGCCCATAGGATGCAGCGAGGATTGCGTTGGTGCTGCCCATCACACAGTCTAGCCAAGCATAGAAGTGGGCCCTGATGGCCCAACTCAAAGGGCTTTATCCACAGCGGTGCATGTATGTGGAGCGTTGCCATGCCAAGCTGTGCAGTGTTGCCATGCCAACATCACTGCACTTTGCTCCAACAGCTTGAGTCCAGGTGTGCTGTGTCATCAGCTACATCCCAGCGACTCCCTATGCATATGCAAAAGGCCTGTAACACCATCTCTTTTGAATCCTAGGCCTGTCTGCTCAGAAGTCTTACAGAGGTCAACAGGTCTTATTCCCAGGTAAGCATATATAAGATTGCAGCCTAAGGAGAGGTACTGCTCTTATCTTGATATGAACTCTCCCACACAATCCACTGAAAGAGTCTTCTATAAAGATGCAAGACAAATAGTGCTGTGAAAGGTTGTACCTTATTACATTAATGGGCCACTATCATATACCCAGACATTGGATGTTGGTACAAAAGAATCTGAAATAGATTCAGTACTGTGTTAAGCCGATTTAAATTTTAAAAAAACTAGGAATAAGAGCCTTGTTAAACTTTTGGATCAGTGCAGTAGTTTTGCCAAGCACAAGCATTTTGTTAAACTCAAGCTTGTACAGGTTGAGTATCTCTTCCGGACTGCTTGGGATGGGAAGGTGTCTGAATTTTGGATTTCTGAATAATTCCATAAATATAATGCTTCTTCTTGCTCTTTTTATTATATATGTGCCTGCTGGCTTCTGACATTTTTCAACAGTGTTTGTGCAGGTACACATCACAGAGCAGAGAATAGGATTAACAGCTTGTACCTGCACTGTACGTAGGAATGAACACAAAAATGCTCTAGTGTTCACTAGAAAGCTTTGAAAAGTCTTGGGCAAAATGTCTGGATTTTGGATGTCTGGATAAGGAGTATTTTACCTGCAATGAAAAAATCAGTCAATTTTTCAAAAGTTTATTTTCTTCTCAGGACCACTTTGTTTCAACCAAACTGTGCACAGTCTCTTTTGCCTGTAACATTTTGTGATTTATGAAAAAACAGATACTAAAACAGAGAATACTTTCTCCTGCACAAAGCAGAGATATAGGGTAGGAAACTCTTCGCAAATTGATACATCCAGCTCCAGCACACAATATCCATCACCTTGAAGAAAATGACTTCTAAGGGAAGAAAATCATTCACACCTTCACTGATGAAGATGCCAGGCCTTTTATCACTCAATTTTGAATCCCTGAGATCATCCATCATTAATTCTGATAGACTCTGTGGCATTGTGCACAAAATTCTTAAGAATGTAATAGATTTTGCTTCCATTTATGATGAATGGCCACACAGGATCTTCTTTTATGTTTGACAGGACTTATGTTAGGAGGGAAAGGTTCATGTACCACAGCCCATAAACTTGCAACATTTAAAAAAGCTTATTTCATGTTTGATCCAGCTTCCATCAACTACCAAATTGATTCATAGCTTGTTATTCATAGCTTGTTATTGTGGAAACCTGTCTGTCAAACTTTATTCCCTTTTTTGGGCACTACAAAAACTGTGCACTTATAGGAAATGGAAACCGTGAGACTGAATGCTGCCTGGAGAAAAATTTGTAAAAACTCCAACTCTTCCCTTCAGCTCCAGACACAAGGGAAAATCTTCAGAAAGCCCTGCCCAAGATACAGCATCTTAGCTAGGCCCTTGAAAATGAAACCCAGCTCAAGACTGGTGTGTGCTAATTTTAGCTAGCATTTGCTCTTTTTGATTACAAATCTGTTAGAAATGCAATTGCCTCAAAAAGGAATGTGAAGTAGCAATACAAGTTAGAACTGACTATGGATAGCTTTACATGTGGGAAGGCAGAGGTGGGCATGAATCACGTAAATAACTTTATCAGCTCTCTCCTCCCACAGGAGGGAGGGTGGTGCCCTTTTTTCTTTTTTGAAACACCATTTATAAAAAGCAGGAGTGTCTCCATTTTATCATAAGGAAGACCCACCCAAAGCAATTTGCTTTTGTTTGGGACTCACCACCTGTCTACCAGCTGCTGCGGCTCTTTGCAAGAAGTGCCAAGAGGCTGATTAAAAGAAAAAAAAAACTCAGAGTAACACTGCTGTGTTAGACAAGCAAAATGCTACAGCTGAGCTTTTCTTTCCCCAGTCTCCTATGTATGCCTGCAAGAAAAACAAAATGCCACTTAATCAAGTCAATGATGGTAGCACAGATAGATGAATTGTCAACAAGTGCTAGGAACTCATCCAAGATGACAAGTTGACAATACTGTCAGAAGTGTCACACCCATCTACAAGGCTCCTGGAAGGAGGCAGGTTAATTCTTACATTTGCTGGTAAGCTAAAACCTATGAACAAGTTTTTCCAATTATGCAATATTTTAGGATCTGAAACATGGCTCTTGGAAGAATTCACACACACAGTAGGTCCTCAAATTATGTAACGGTTCCATGCTGGACAACATGCTCTGCTGGAGTACCATGCCTGCATTTTCTCCATAGGTCTGCCAGGGGGTGCTCTCACAGAGTATGTGTCAGGCTCTAGCTGGGTCCGAGTCATGGAGGAAGCAGGCAAATAAGAAGGAGCCCAAAAACCCTCTTGAGTGGACACCCTTTTTTAGGAAGCCTCAGAAGCAGGAGAAGAGGGAGTTAGTTCATCCAAGGCATCCTGTTCCTGGGGAAATATCCACCCATCCTCCTCCAAATAAGGGATTTTAAGTGAGGGGGCAATCGCAGCTAGGAGGGGAGAATATAGATCAGAAAAACTTTGTACAGGGGAGGGTTAAGAACGTTTCCCCAGCATTGTGGCTCCAATCCAGTATGGGCTGTCCTCTCCATTCTGGGAAATCCAGAGGAGATCTATTCACAGAACTGATCACCTGCTGTCTCATCTAGTCATCTTACCTTGACGTAAAGCAGTGGTTCCCAAACTATGGGTTGGGACCCACCAGTAGGTCACAAGTCAATTTCAGGTGGATTGCAAAGTACCTATAGCAACCATGTTGAAAACATGGGAAAACGGGATGCTGTGTGGTTGCTTTTCTTATATCAGGGTTGTACATAGGCTTTTTTCTTTCTAATTCCTATTGGAAAATGGCTGAGAAACAACCCAACTTCTTGCTGCATTCTCAGGAAAGCAGAAGGCTCCAACATCACAATGAAGGCACTTCCGGCAGGTCCTGGACAAATTCTCATTCTAAAAAGTGGGTCCCGGTGCTAAAAGGTTTGAGAATCACTGACCTAAAGGGATGGACAAACAACTACACTGGATATGCAGCAATTATTTCTTGGTACTTGAGAATCACATGAACCAGTAGTGCAAGTCAGTGGTTCTCAAGCCTTTTAGCATCAGGGCCCACCTAAAAAGTTGTTTTACTTTACCAGCTGCTCAAGCCTCTGTGGCTATAAAGGTGATTGGGCAGCACTGCCCCCCCTGAAGTAGCAGGTTCTTTAACAATGTGCAATGATGCACATTGACAAGGCACATTAGGCCGTTTCGTGACCCACCAAAAATTGAGTTGTGACCCACTGGTGGGCCAAGGACACACAGTTTGAGAACTGCTGGTGTAAGTATATCAGTCTTTTGAACTATGGTATGAACTGGAATTATGGTATGGAATGAACACTTTTCCCTGTTAGAACAGAATAAAAGGAGAAAAAGGACCCTCAAGTCCAATGTCATTTCTCTTGCACAGCCACGGAAAAGTCAGCTGTGCCTAATATACAATTCATGCTAGTTTTTCAACCTACAAGCCATATGGATGAGAAAAACTAGCACTGGATGAGGAATCCAGCAGTTGCAGATGGGATGAATTGGATGCACTGCATATGATTCCCAATCCCTGAAATACGTCCTATGAAAATCCAGTCCAAAATGACCTCAATGCACTTTAACTCTGTGATGAAAAGGTACTGATAGCCAGGGGCATAGCTAAAGAAGTGCAAGGGGGTACAATTGCACCAGGCAACACGATTTTGGGGACACGGACACACACACACACACACACACATACACACACTGAGCTTGACATTAATGGCCCCAATTGTGAGAACTTTGATATGTATGAATAATACCATCATGTTTTTACCATTTGATGCTGAATTTAATGCAGAATGCACTGAAACCGGAGTGTAATATCTTTATCTTGGCACACACACACAAAAAACAAAAAAACCCAAGAAAATGAAAATACAACTGTGATATCACTTCCTGTTGTGGCGTCACTTTCAGGGCATCATTTTGCCCTCTGCACCAGGCTACACTTTCATTAGCTATGCCAGTGCAGATAGGGTATGGTTAAAGTCCTTTCTAGTGACTCATTTTCCTGGTTTCACTCCCGGAGACAGAATTGCGCAATCTTTTTTTCCCCCTCAATCACACCAGCTCAGTCCTTCACAACACACTGTAAGCCACACTAGTGTAGGTGACCTCACCACATTACACAGGTCTTGGCAGAGAGTCCAATTCGTCATGCGGGTAAACACAACTGCTCCAGACTTTAAGATACGTAGACGGGGACTGTGGAAAGGAAGCTAATCGGAAGTGCTACTACGGCATCCCATGCCCTTCAACAAGTTAAAATGAAAACTTGGAGAGCTCAGCAAGTCTGCTACTGTTTGTACAAAGGCCAAAGTCAATTTCATATCAAAATGCTGCAGCTGGAACACAGCCTAGTAGTGTAGATACTTATTTGCTTAACATACATTTGTTTGTGTCAAGGGCTCCATCTAAGCCAGTAATAGCAATTAAAGCTTTTGGGTTCCTGCCACCCTCAATAACTATGATCTCAAAAATAGAAGGAGCTGCAACTCAGGGTACCATCATATTTAATCCCATTTAATCCAGTGCTTTAATAATCAGTGCTGAAGATAAGCAGAAGCTAAACTGCAGAACTAGACACCTCCCCTCTTACTCATTAAGTGATGTCACAAATTTGTGGTGACTGTGTCGAGACTGAAACAAGTCAACAGAAGGAGGCCGATCAGAAAGCAGCAGAACAGGATTTATAGATATACAAAGGCCTTGTTTCTGACAGGAACAGGAAAAGCGAATTATAGAGAGCATACCATAGCTCAATGGACTCATCCTGTTTCAGTAACACATGCCATATTTGGAATTTGCCCATAAAGCACATTTGCAACATGCTCTGAGGGCGCAATCCTAACCTGGAGTTAGGCCAGCACAGTTAGGCTAGCAAAACTTGACTGGCATAAGAGACACTGTAAGGTATATTTGGACCACTCTCGGAGTCAAAGAGGCCAGCACAAAGGTATGTGCCATCCTCCCTGACTCCAAGAGTGGCCCTTGAATGGGCCAAACGTTGCTGGCCTAACTCCAGGTTTGGATTGTGCCCTGAGTCACAGAGGCCAGAACATGAACATGCACTATCCTCCCTGACTCTGGGGTAGTCCAAATGCACTTTGCCTTGTATTGCTTTTGCAACCCTTCTGGGGCGGATCTGGACTAACTCCAGTTTAGGATTGCACCTAAGAGAAGCAGCAACATCACTCCTTTTCTCTGAATACTAACATTCTGATATGCATTTGCCATCTACATGCTACATTAAATACAGGGTAAACAAAAACATTGACAAGCCCCAAATAATAATTAGTACCGCTACAGAGATAAGAGGCTGGCCAAACTGTAGCAACTCAAGAATGAGAACAGAAGGTAAAGCAGCAGAGAGTAAAGGAACAGAAGGTAAAGCAGGGATGTGTCCCTTTCCTAGCCATATGCTGCAACCCAAAGAGGCAGAGGAGAACCAGTAAGAACGCCAAGGAAAGGATTGGAGGGTGTTTTCAGAAATCTGTTTACAGAGATGCACAAAAAACAGTGCATTTTTGTGCATCTCTGTAGACAGATTTCTAAGCTTAGGAACACTGGACACCACCATATAGTAATCCATAATAAATTCACAGCAGGATCATTATTTCCAAAGTTTATGAGTGATTTCTGGGAAAACAAGATGGAGATTAGACTAATCAACACTGTCTCAGAGTTCTACCACTTATCACACATTTACATCTTTCACTGAGAAGTTCATGTGGTTTTCCTCTAGTTTAGTTGTAAATATGCTGCAATACTATATTTTTATTCTGCTTTTACTACATAAAACTTCATTCAACAGCTCACAATTAAAAACACATCCATAAATTGAACAACCGCCAACACATAGCATTATAAAATCCAGCCACGTCAGTTAAAACCGTGAACCAGTATAAAATATTAAGCTACAGATCAGCTTGCAGAATCAAAAAGTTCTGAGGCCTCACTTAAAAGCCTCAGTCAATGTGGGAACATGATGGCTCTCCATGAATAATGATGGCTCTTTATAATCACAGTGCCATTACAAAGTCTCATTTCCGATCACGATGGCTGATAAGTGCAAGATGGGCCAGATAGCAGAGCCTGAGAAAATGACTTCAGTGCCTGGGTAGGTTATTGTGGACAGATTGTGTTAAGGCTTTAAAGGCAGTGGTTATCAAATGGGGGGGGGGGTCGTGACACCCCAGTCAGAGAATGTCTGGCCCTGCTCCCTTAAAGGGTGCGGAGGAGAAACTACTGCTGCCTGGGGCGACGGCAGTGATGTCATTCAGGGGGAACGGACCAGAACGGGCGTTCCGGATCCTAACGGGCTCCGTGGCTGGTTCCGGGTTCCCAACAAGTGCCAATCAAAAGTGAGTTCCTGTTCCTAAATCATTTGAATGACACCACTGGGCGACAGGGGCTTTGATTACCTTAACCAGTCAAAGTGCTGTCCTCCTGGGGGTGAGGGGATGCCTCCGTAGGTCTCCCCAAGCCTCAGAATCTTGAAATAAAACTAACACAACTCACTTCTGGGTCGCAAAACCAGAAGTGGGTCACATTCATTTCATTTAAAGTTTCCAAGGCTCGGAGAGCCCTGTGGAGGCATCCGTGGGGCTCCCCACATGCCCAGGAGGACAGAGCTTCACCTGGTGATCAAAGCCCCTGTCACCCCAGGTAGTAATGCAATCTTGGGGACTGCTTTGCTGCCTTCTCTCCTCCTCCTCCACACAAACTTACAAGAAGTCAAACTTTCCCGGAGAGTTTGGAAAACCCCTGCTTTAAGGAAATACCCAGCACACCTTGTGCTGGGCCCAGAAATGAAATGGTAAGCAATGCAATTAAATGTGTATGAAACAAGTGTGATACACTTCAAATGGCTTGATCCTGCCATTGGCTTAGTTGCTATATTTTGAATCACTTTCAATGGAAGTCGCACAGAAGGACCTTGTTTTATGTAGCCCTGTCAATACACGGTTCAAGCTCAAGGAGACATGGCTGAATTTTATAATGCTGTGGGTTGGTGGTTGTTCAATTTATGGTTTTTAATTATGAGCTGCTTTGAATAAAATTGTATGTAGTAAAGAAACAGCACTATATGCTCCTGTTGAGTTTCAGTCAAGCAATGCAAAAGTCATACCTCACACGAGGAGCTAGAATGCTAATCAAGCCCACAGGGTAGAGGAACCATTTGGTAGCTACTGAGCAGAGTTGGGTTAAGCTGGGCAAGGGAAGACTTCACAGCATGCAGCAGGTTGAAAGGGACATAAAAGGTAATGGTTTTCCCACGACCAAATGGTCTAGTCTTGACCGACTGTAGGGGATGGGGCTCATCTCCGTTTCAAAGCCTATAGAGCCGGCGTTTTGTCCGAGGACAAGCTTCAGTGGTTATGTGGCCGGCATGACTCTACGCCGTTCCCCTCCCACCGAAGTGGTCCCTATTTATCTCCTTGCATTTAGGTGCTTTCAAACTGCTAGGTTGGCAGGAGCTGGGACAAGCAACGGGAGCTCACTCCGTCACTCAGTCTTGAACTCCCAACCTTCTGGTTGGAAAGGCCAGCAGCAGCGGTTTAACCCGCAGCGCCACCACACTGCAGCTAAAATGCCTGTCTCACATTTAGCTTACAAATGCCAAGTCTAATCGTGCCAGAACTCAAATCTGGCTGTAGCAAGACACCCTTTTGCATGGCAACTTACTGCATACAACAGCTTTTGATTGAAAGATGGCAAGCAAGTTTCCTGACTTACAATACACAACAGACTAATTTCAACAGTAGACCTAACTGAAAACAGCTGCAGAAACAGCTTTGGCCGTAATAAATCTCACTGTAAATGGTCTACATACAAAGCAGATTTGATAGTTGTCATAGCTGACCTGTTAAAACAGCATCCCATCTATGCTCATGGATGTTACCCAGGTAAAGGTTATGACAACATTCTGGTGTGCAGACAGTGAGACATCTTAGCAGTGAAGGAAGTATACAAAAGACTGACAGGGAGGAAAAGGTGAAGCTAAAGAAAAGTAATGCACAGTGTTAATTATTCTTGTTATGATCTCAATTTTTTTGTTCTGTCAAAGGATAAGAAAGAAGAAAGAACTGAAGGAATGCAGAAGCACCAATTTTATGAGCTATTCATAGCCACTTTTAGTCCAAGAGACAGTAGACAGAAGCAGAAAGAGCTGGATAAATCTGTCGCCACACCTGAGGTTTACAAAAACTACTTAAAAGCCACCTGCTGACTTGAAGTCAGCCATCATAAAGAACTGGCCCAATTCTGTCTTTGGATTCAAAGAGGCAACTTATTAGCGCAAGCTTTGCTTGCACATGCAGCACACTGCTGCATGCAGCAATATCACTAAAATTCATGACTGTAAAATAAAATAGGAGTTTAAGTACAACAAGCTTTAGGGTATAGGAAAAAAACCCACAGGATTTATTTGCTGAGAGTATAAAAATACTTCAAAAACAACACCCCACAGTATTGTAATCAACATTAAAATATCCAAGATGATTAATTTTTTAGCATACAGTTGCAACCAAGAAATACAAGAACTACACAAATAGAGCTTCCTGACATTTGAAATGTGTTATAATGCCCATCTGTAATCTTGCTGCAAAGATTCAAGGATCAACCCTTCCAGAGATACTATGACCTTCCAATGTCACCAAAGCCAAATGAAAATTCTAGGTCTAAATCTGAGTAAGTACAAGCGTGTACTGACTGCACAACCATTACTATTTCATATCAAGAATCAAAGTGCCTTTTAAAAATTGGTGGAGTGCCACAGGTGACGCTGACAAGGGGAAGGGGCATCCATTGACGATGCAAAAGAAGAATGGCATGGTCAGCACTAACTCCAGTCATCTTGACCTTCCCAAATCCACAGTGCTGACTCTGAGCTGGGAGGCCAAAATTCAGGGTGCAATCCTAACCTGGAGTTAGACTGGCACAGTTAGGCCAGCAAAGTTTGGCTGGCACAAAGACCACTGTAAAGCGTATTTGGACCACTCTCGGAGTCAGGGAGGATGGTGCATGTCTTGTGCTGACTCAGAGAGTGGTCCCTTGTGCAAATCGAACTTCGCTGGCCTAACTGTGCTAGCCTAGCTCCATGTTAGGATTGAGCCCTCAGTGTGAGAGTCCAATCCTCTGCTTACTCAGAAGCAAGCCATGGAGCCTCACTCACCTTTCAGCATGAAAAGGACTTCAGCCCAAGTGAAACTGTTCTACCAAGACTGTGCATAAACCTGACCAAGAACGTTGGACTGCACCTCAATTCCCTGCATCTATATGAGAATCACTATCACCTTATATAGTCATAGCAGATGTTTCAAACCCACCCAAGCAACAAAGACAGTTCTTAAATCTAGTTCATTTTCATCAGGGCTTCATTTGGGAAAGACAGGACATGTGGTTGTCAACCAATATGCTAAGCAGGACCAATAACCTTAAAGGAAGGAAGAATAACAATAAACAGTCAGCTTTGCTCTCCCCCTCCCCTTTTCAGTCTTCCAACCAAGCTACAAACCTTGGATTCAAGCTCTTCTTCCAAACGTCCATACTTTACTTCTGTGTCTGAACAAACAGTACAGCTTGCTGATAACTGTTTTGTAACACGGAGACGCCACAAATGAATCAAAGACACCCTCTCTGCAACACTAGAAGCCTGAAGATGATGAACAGGTTTCTTTTTTCCAGAAAAACTGTCATTACAGATGAACACAGGTTGCCACAAGGAGCACGCATAATTAATTCTGCCTTTTATTTAGGAGTCATTGCAATCTAGTTTCAGTCAAATACGAGAGTCTTCCCTTCCTCGACCACTTTCTCCCCCCCCCCCTAGTAGTTCTATACTGTTGCCAAATAACTTTTCACATACTGATCACCACCTGCGCGTTCGGATTTGACGCCCGCTGCCTACAAAACACTCTTAGAGAGACGAAAGAAGCGGGGGGGGGGGAGAGAGAGAGCCCACATCTCTCCCCGACCCTCCCTCCTCGTTCCATGCAGTCTGCGGCTGCCCTGAAAGTCATCTCGGCGACCACAGTAACCCAGAACCGCTACCGCGTTGCCGCTGGGCGCCCCGGACGCTGCACTCACCAATTCACGCGCTCGCTCGCTCCTTACCCTCGTGGGCTCACAGCCCGGAGTAGAGCCGGGACGCAGGTCCTTCCCAGGCCAGCCAGCCAAGGGGTGGAGAAAGGGGAGGCAGAACAGGCGCCGCACCGCCGCCAGAGGCTCGAGGCAAACTTTTCTTCGTTCTCCCAGCAGGAGCCCAACTGAGTCACGGGCGCAGCCTCACCCCAGGGAGGGAGAGTCGGAGGGAGGCGCTGGCAGCCGGCGCCGCATGCTCACCAGTTCCCCTCGCCTCCTCCACACTATCACCACTGCCGCCGCCGGTTCTCGTCGCTTCGGGGGTTCCCACACCCCGCCCGGGCCCTGCCTCCGCCGCCCGCCCCGCCACACTCAGCCGGGGCGGAGGCGCTTCACACGAGCGGGAGAGGCTGCTCTCGCCAGCTGGAGCGACTCGGGCCGGCCCCGTTTTGGTAAGAGCCGGGGGCGTAGCTCTCACCTCGCTGCTTTGCGGCCTGCTGCAAACGCGGCTTCCCTCCCTCCCGCGGGCTGCCTCTAAGAGCCCGCCTCATGTTTTAAACTGGGGAGGCAGAAGTCAGGCAAGCGAACCCGCTCCCGAAGTGTCCACTCCTACCACGGGCGCTGCCTTAGTCCGGCAGGGGGAAGGTCGCAGGCAGAACTGCACCATGGGCTTTTCCCCAGCTTGGCGGCTTCCTCTCGGGGTAGGTTACTGCTATTCAGCCAGAGTTTCTCGTTCGTTAGGCTCAATTCCAGCATCTGTTTTCACTAGCTGAAAGAAGGAGATGCAGGCACGAAGTTGCCCTACGCGACCCACCTCGGGGGGGGGGGGCACTGCTAGGATTCTTTTTAAACATAAGGAACACTGAAGTAGGTGAACCAGCTTGGTCTGAGCTGGGGCTGCACTGCTTGCACCCTTCACCCCCCCCCTGCCGGTGGGGGGGGGGGGTCAGTCACACTGTTTGACTAGCCCCCGTGTGAAAAACTCCTCTGCAAGTGGGTGCATGTTAAGCACACTGGTGAGAAAGGTCATTCCTTGCTGTGCTCAGTTTCTGCTTGGGGGGGGGGGAGAGCTTGATTTTGTTTGTGAACACCCAGAGGAACAGACAGGATTGTTTAAACAATGCAGTTTTTCCACCTATGGTGCAGTCTGTGCTACCACACTACAACTGCTCTGACAAGGGTAAACAGCTCTGAATTTCCCATTTCCCTCATCACTGCAGTGTAATCTGCATCCCCTCCATCCAGCAGCCAATAGCAGAGCAAGCTTGAGCTCTGAAGCCTCTTCTCAGAAATTTGATTTCAAAAGTGAAATTCTTCCCTTCTAGGAACTTAAGACAGGGTATGTCTTAAGTTTTCCCCCCTTATTTTATCCTTAAAATATGCTCAATGACACTCAGGGCACAATCCTAATCAACTTTCCAACATGGGGTGAGAGCAATGCAGCTCCAAAGTAAGGGTACAAACATTCCCTTACCTTGAGGCGGCTTCTGAGATGGTCCCCCAAATGCAGAATGCAGCACATGCCCCATTGGCACAGCTATGTCAGTGCTGAAAGGTTGGTCAGGATTGCATCCTTAGTGAGCTTCAAAACTGAAAAAGTACCCAACACCAGCACCATGTCCAGATGACCAGAGCAGAATTCTGCCTAGGCTGACCAGGACATGGTTAATACTGCTGAAGGGTCCAAGCAAGCCAGTATTCCCAGATCCACTTGCTCAGGAAGAAGGCATTTGTGGTTTGTGTTTTTCAAGCTACTTGTGAGCACAGGTGCTGCATTCAGTGCTACCACAAGACTAGCTTCTGGCAGTCTAAAACCTGGGACAGGACAAAAAGAGGAATCTTTAATACGTAAAAGGACATCTTGAGAATTTGTACCCCACTTTTCCATCTCCAAAAAGGAGATGCTTAAGGCAATGTATGTTTTACACACACACACACACACACACACACACACACACACACACACAGAGTAATAGAACAGCACAGGAAAAAAAAACCATAGCAGATAAAACCTATTAAAACTTTGGATACTAAAAGCTTGTTGCAGA
This sequence comes from Lerista edwardsae, assembly GCA_029204185.1. NCBI lineage: Eukaryota > Metazoa > Chordata > Lepidosauria > Squamata > Scincidae > Lerista > Lerista edwardsae. The sequence continues at coordinate 58,973 of JAJKFI010034631.1, read as the reverse complement.
AAGCCATGCTCAAAATGAGAATGAACCATCACCAACAATGGGGACAATGCTCCTGGGGTAGGATGTTCCTCAATCTGCAATGGACTCTCATGCAGCATCAATTTTATCTCAGAAAGTGGTAAAAATGTGCCAAAGAACTTTCTTGGATAGCCTTAGCGGATGGGTAGATTCGAATGGAGAAAAGTCGTCTCTTAGGCACCACAGTCCTCAGCCATTTAGGGTTTGAACTGGTACAGCAGTGGAATTGCATAAAGACATGTCCTTGTATATGTGCCCTTCAAGATAAAATACAGTGGGGGGCCCTTATCCATGGGGGGTTTGGATTCCACAGAGGCAGTCCTGAGGGTTTCCCCACCCGAAGGCAACCCCCCAATCAGCTGCCCCCCCCCCCGCTCCGGAAGTAATTGCATTGATATCATGGCATCACTGCAATTACATCATGAAAGTAGCTCCCGCCCCCTCTGTGGGGAGCATGACATTCAGCACAGCAAAGGGGCTGCTGTGGAGCCCAACTTGCAGTGGCATGAGGTTGCTTGCTCCCTGTGAGCGGCCGCTTTTCATTCTTGGTGATGGCGGGGGGGGGGGAGCAGCTGGAGGGGTGGCCAGTGACATCTCCCTTAGGCCAGCACCTGGGGCATTTTCACCCCTTGCACCCCCTCAGGTCCACCACTGGGATTCCATCATCCAATGTGCCACAGTGGCTTACGGGGAACCTCTGGAGGCTGCTCCTGGGGTCACACTGGGATTGGCCTCTGCAGGCCTCAGAATGCCTTGCTGAGGCCTCCAGAAGTGACTTCCAGGTTTGGGAAACAACTTCAGGTTTGTGTTTGAAAACTGAAAGTAGAGTCTGGAGGCCTCCATGAGGTATTTTTGAGGCCCGCAGTGGCCAATGGAGTGCACTCAGGCCCCTGCGCAGTCTCCGGAGGCTCTCAGTAAGTCCCAGCAGCATGAAAAGAGGCACTTCCAATTCGCAGTTAGATCTATGGATATGGGACCTGCCATTGCAGAGGGTCCACCATACCTGCAGAAATAAATTTAACCCTATTTAAGGTGCACCTTGTTTTCTGTGGGCTTAAACAAGAGAACTAAGTCTTGAAAGTATATGATTTGCGGCCTGCAGTCAGAATCAAAAGGCTAGCTTAACGAACACAGTGCATAGGATGTTCTGCAATATGGCTCAAATGGATCCAAATGACTAAATGGAGTGTGATGTTTCAAATGTGCCATTGTTAATGTGCAATTTTCTAAAACATATACATACTAGAGGCACTGCTTTAAAAGGGCAGTTTTGGAAATCCAGTAATACTCTCCCCTAGGCCTAGAATTTTGTTTTAGTGGTGCGTTAATATCCCCCTTTCAATATAATTAGAATTTACATTCCCCAGTTTAGACTTGATGCCTTCAGGGATAAGCAAGCTTCATGGCTGGCATGGCAAACTAGATACAGGAAGGCACAGAGATTCTGTCATCCAACTGAATTCTGTTGTATTCCTTTGGACTAAATATAGGAGCTACTGGATTTATGAGGATGTTTTGGGTAGTTATGCACTTCTGACCCATTGTTTTTTCAGTGCAAGCAGAGACTTGCATTGAAACATCTATTATGGCATACTGCGTGGGACAAGTACAGGTTGGACAGCTGGAATAAAAGTAAGAGGGACTCCTTGTTTAGGACGCTCAGCATATATATGCATAAATCCTATGCTGTATAGACATAGAGAAACTGTATATACATAGAGAAACAAGTGCTTACTGTCTTCAATGACTGAAATGTACTTTTAATACCCTTCTTAGTTTCTACCCTTCATAGTTAAGGGTGTTCTTAGTTAATACCCTTCTTCAGGGCAGAAAATTTAGTCGAGCGGGTTAATGCCTCCGTTTGCCTGAAGATAAGAGCTGAAGATCTGAAGGTCGCCAGTTTGGGACAGCAGGAAATCTCTGTGAGCGGCAGATCTAGTTAATTGCGATGGATTAACAGCTGAGCTTCGGCTGCCCTGTGTGAGGGGGAGTTGTGCCAAAGTTCAGCCGCTTCTCTGGTGGGAGCAGGGAAGCCATTTATCAGCCAGCAAGAAGACAAACGGGTGGCCAGAAAGAAGGACTAAATCCAGAAAGATCCATCTGTATGTGTGTAGTTCTTGAAAGATAGAACATTTCTGTAAAAATGGTAAAAACCTTTGGGTTTCTGAATAAAGTCTGCCTATGTAAACCACCTTGAGTTATAGTCATTAGAGAAATCTGGTGACCTAAGAAAGGCGGTATATAAATAAAAGTATATATACTTTCTTAAGGAGTTTTTAAACTGGTTATAATGCAACTTTAAAGGTAAAGGTTTCCCCACGACCGAATGGTCTAGTCGTGACCGACTGTAGGGGGCGGTGCTCATCTCCGTTTCAAAGCCTGTGAGCCGGCGTTTTTGTCCGATCATGGTGGCCAGCATGATTCTACGCCGTAGCGCACGGAACGCCGTTACCTTCCCACCAAAGTGGTCCCTATTTATCTACTTGCATTTTAGGTGCTTTCGAACTGCTAGGTTGGCAGGAGCTGGGACAAGCAACGGGAGCTCACTCCGTCACGCAGTCTCGAACTCCCAACCTTGCGGTTGAAAGCCCAGCAACAGCGGATTAACTCGCTGCGCCACCACATCCCTTACATAGCAATAAATTGAAATGCAACTTTACATAGCAATAAATTGAAATGACTTCATTGCTTTGGTCTGGGATCTTATTCTGACTGCAGTCCTAGGATGGAATCCTAACCAACTTTCCAGCACTGACATAGCTGTGCCAATGGGGCATGTGCTGCATCCTGCAGTTGGGGGCAGTCATGGAGGCATCCTCAAGGTAAGGGAATGTTGTTCCCTTACCTTAGAGCTGCATTGCCCTTGCCCCAGTGCTGGAAAGCTGGTTAGGATGGTGCCCTTAGACACATAAGTAAATGTATACTGGATTACTATGTAATATATGTATGACTTCCAGTGCGCAGAGGAACAGTAGCGCTGAAATGGCCGCTGCCCTTACCCTGAGAAAATCCCCAACCCCTGTAATGGGGATTCTCATTACTGATTCTGCGCTCACTAAATTGTAGGTGCAGACTCAAGAACACCATGTGGCGCTCCTGAGCCCATCATGGAGGAGGCCTCTGCCTGTCATTCCCGTTTCTGCCCTTCCCGACCCGTGATACAATATGACATTAGCACAAACAAGAACTGCTATTTAATTGAGTCGTATAGTACAACGTGCAATAGCTTTTCAGCACTCAAAAGGACTGAGAATAAGCATCTTAAAATATTTTCCAACAAGAAATCAATTTGTTACTTTTTTCTGACAAAATATACTGTATTCTGAATTGTTGTCATGACTTTATTTTGTTTGAAAAAGTTGAACGTGGACACATGTAACAGTGCCCTAACCATGTACTGTATTCACAGGAGAGAAAAAACTAGTCGTCCTGTTTGCTGAAGTGCAACAATCTCCCAGTAGGAAAACCCGTGCATTAAAATTTCCCATACTACTATAGAAAAGTTAAATTATTGCTTGCCCTTTTTTTGTTTGTTAACTGCCAATTCCAAGATAGGTAGTCTGAGATATTGTTGAATTGCATGAGCTTCAGTTGTTCTTTCTAAGGCTGCAATCCTACACATACACTTAGCTTGGAGTAAGCCCAATTGAATTCAATGGAGCTTACTTCTGAGGAGACATGCATGATTGCACTGCATTCAAGCATTTTGGATCCATATTTTAGATCAGCTCCCTATAGGCCAACATGTAATAAGACAAGCACAACCCATATCTGGAGCAATGACTTTCATCCTGCAAACTGCTTAGGTTACTACACCTGGGAAGATAAACTCCCAAAGAGAACATGAATGTTAATTATAACCATGAGGCAATCATTCTAAGTCATGATTCTAAATCATGGCTCAGATCTAGTGACAAAACAATAAAAGATTACAAAATGTCTTTTTAAAAAGTTATTCTGAAGACACCTGTACCTAGTGTCTCTAGTGCCCATGCAGAAATCAATTTAGAGCAGCAGCCAAGATTTGCTTTCTATTCTATTTTAGCTGATACAAATTGATATTCAATTGTTTTATCAGAGGCTCTTCATAAGAGTCATGATGGACAAGTTTTGAAACAGGACTCAAATTTTGAAACACAATATTTTGCATTTTTAAAAGCAATTCAATAATTATTCCTATTTTAAAAAAACCCAGTAATGCTATGTTAGGACCAGGAAACAAGGAAGAAGAAAAGGCTTACTGGGGAAAAAAAATGAAATCCTGAAAAAGCTATTATACCCTAGATAGTTATGCCTGTGGCACGGTTGTCAGTGGACACTTTTCAGATGTGCCACATTTGAGGCCAACTCAGGATGGGGGCCTGGGGGGGCACTCTGGATGGGGCAGGTGTCTATCCCCACACAGACAAAAAAGTGAACTCTATACCCTTCTCTCATTCAAAGCACATTGTGATTTACAGCAAGCCAAGTGCTCAGTAGTAGATTGGGCTTACTTGGTTTCTAAAGCTCAAGCACATTGTTTATGAAGAATGGAGAAAGTTTACACCACTGCCAATAACATGACACCTACCACTGAGTAGTCTCCTGGGTAAGTGCATGAATCTGAGAGGGATGTAATTTTTACAACCCCATTCATCAGGATAGAGCTTCAGGGAGCCACAGTGACACCTACTGTATGTTGGCTGGATTGCAAGCATAGGGTGTAACAGGCTCTGAGCTACTTGGGAATGTTTTCTGGCACTTGGATGCCTACTAAGCATATTGGCAAGGCATCAGTACAGATAAATGTAGTACATTATTTCACTATTAGCGGAGGAAAGCTCAATAATGCATGAAGAGATTTTATAAGGTAAAGGTTTCCCCACGACCGAATGGTCTAGTCCTGACCGACTGTAAGGGCGGTGCTCATCTCCATTTCAAAGCCTATAGAGCTGGCGTTTTGTCCAAGGACAAGCTTCCATGGTCATGTGGCCGGCACGACTCTATGCCATAGTGCACGGAATGCCGTTCCCTTCCCACCGCAGTGGTCTCTTATTTATCTACTTGCATTTAGGTGCTTTTGAACTGCTAGATTGGCAGGAGCTGGGGCAAGCAACGGGAGCTCACTCCGTTGCACAGTCTTGAACTCAACCTTCCGGTTGGAAAGCCCAGCAGCAGCGGTTTAACCCACTGCGCCACCACATCCCTAAGAGATTTTATAGTTTCTTCCAAATGTGTGTGTATGAATCTACACAGCTTTCTGGATAAAGCAGAATCTACCACCATAAAGGATGCATTTATCTCTTACTGTATTATGCTCATGCCTGCTGGAGGTAGTAAACAGATCTTTGAACCTGCCATTTGGCAGCTGACAAGTTACTTCCCTGGTGTCTAGGTCTTATAACTGAAAGGCAGGGTGCTTAAAAGCTAGTTTTAAAAATTTAGAACTCTATCTTAATAGTGTCTTTTAAAAAGTAATTCTGTGAACAATGAAACTTAAAAGAAACAAAACATGTTGGAGCTTAAAATTTATACTGATCCTTCTAGTCCAGTGGTTCCCAACCCTTACACGAAGATTGGGAACCCTGTAAGTCTTTGCAGGGGAGGGCGGATTGACAGTGACAGCCCCACAGAGATCCTGCCGCTACTGACACAAATGGATCACAAACATCCAGGTTTGCAATTGCAAACCCAGAAGTGGGCATGATCGCAGCAAGGAGCTGTTTGGGGCAGTGGAGTAGCCCGCAGAGGGGATCGCCTCCCCCACCCCCTCTGGATGGCTGCACTACCCCACCAGTAACCTTTAAAAAGCCTTCTGTATGTAAAAGCAGTATGATCTCTATGGAGCTGTTGTCGCTGTCACCACTTTAGCCACTGCCCTTAAGGGGACGGTAACTGGTTCCAATTTCCCTGGAGGGTTGTAACCCCCAGGTTGGGAACCACTGTTCTAGTCAGACTAAGGGCTAAATCCTATCCAACTTTCCAACAGGGCAAGTGCTGTATCCTATGGTAGGGGGGTAGTCAGGGAGGCCTCCTTCAGGTAAGGGAACATTTGTTTCCTTTCCTCTACACTGCATTATAGATGTACTGGCACTAGAAAGTTGGAAAGATTTGGGCCTGAACATAGTTAAAGACTGATTTTTTTATGCAGTTAACCAGGCCAGGTTTGGGGAGGGGGAGGCAGGATATCTGGCATTTGAGGTCAAGCACCTGGGCAGCCCAATCCTAACTTGTGCTGGCAGAACCAGGCTGCATGGCTTATGCTGTATCCAGGGCAGGTTAGGAGGCAGCTGGAGGTCTCCTTGGGGTAAGGTCAGTGATGTCATGCAGGGGGAACGCGGGGGAACTCAGTTCCACTAGTTAAAATTAAGGCTGACTCCGCCCACTTCACTCTCCCTCCTCCCGATTCCTCTGCAAAGAGCTTTTCTTCTTGGTTGGCTGGCACTCAGAGGGTTATAGGTGATACTTTTCCCCTTACCCCACGTTGAGCCTCAGCTTGCCCTATAGGGCTTCTCGTGGGTAGACCAGCTCGGGGAGGGTTGGGAGGGGCCAGCCTTGCTGACATAGGCCAGATCCAAACCCTCTACTCATCCCCTGTCTGGTCTGCCTTCCCAGGGCCCCTGGCAATTTTGTTGTGATTTTGCTGGCACAGCTCCAAGGAGCCCTATTGGGATGGATACTGTGTGATACAGGGTAAGGGCAATCCATTCCCCTTACTTTGGGTTGCATTGCATTCCACCCCAACTCCATGCTAGCATGGGGGCAGGCAAACTGGCATCTTTGTTCCAGCATGGGTTAGAATGGGGCTGTGATCCTGCAAACATTGCCAAATCAGTGTCACAATTATTCCCATTATCTCTAAGCAGATACAGTTACTTAGTGTGAAAGGCATGTGGGCCACATGAGAAAATATTTCAGATTATGCATCCAGATAGTATAAATGCTCTATTCTGTTGCAAACTAATATGCTTTCATTATAGCAGGCAATAAGGATGTATGTTGTTCAGGGAATGACCAGATTACAGTATGCAAAGCTTTCTGTTTTCAGATTTGTTTTGAAGTCCATTCTACACATAGTACAAACTGGCTAGTTTTCCTGCAAACGCTGAGCAAGTCTGCTGCCCTCGTTTGCCGACAAAACAAACAACACCAACAAAAAAATCAATCCCTTCTAAGTGACTCCTTTCGCTATCTTTCCATTGACATGTAGGGAACTGACAGGCTTAACTCAGAGAGTGTCAGCAGGGTAATGAGTGTAACTATGTTCTTGTATACACTACTTGATATGAAGACGATAGCAGAAGGCTGAGTGACACAAGTACAGCAATTCCTCCTTCTGTGTCACAGCATGGACCACTGCAAGACTCCACAAATCAAAGCCCATTACTGCAGCACTGCATCAGAGGGCAAACTTGAAAGCTAACTTGCAGGGGGACAGACGAGAAGTTCGCCAATGTTATTCCTCCCATAATAGACATTGAATTATTTAGTATGCACTACAGACAAAATTAAGAACACAACTGCAGCATGAGACAGCAAGACCATCTCAGTAGTATTGATACAAGGCAACCAAATCTACCATGGCTGCTAAAAGCCCTAGGTTTTCCTCAGGGTCTTAAGAACAGTTATATGGCTCCTTGTTTCACTTTGATGTGACATGAGACCACACTGCCTCTATTCCTAGGTCATTTGCAGAGAATTACCAAGACCTCTGATACGACAGCCAAGCTATGGCCACAGTAAAATTCTGTTATGTTATGTCTGCACAGTATTTGGCTCCGAGGTCTGTGACTAGGGCTGGTCTTCGCCTCCATAAAAAGCTATCAAACACTCTTTACTTAGAATGACAAATTAATGTTCATAAATGCCTGGTCAAAAATATTAAAGGCTACTAGGGAGGTGTGATGTGTACCCTACGAAGTTCCATAAGACTCCAGTACTGTATGCTGAAGACAAGGATCCTGTCTTTTTAGGAGACTGTGATGCTCTGGAAGGACTTTACCTTTAAACAAAGGGAAACACAGCAACTCTGAGAAAGCAATCCTAACTTGGAGTTAGGTGGGCACAGTTAGGCCAGCAATGTTTGGCTGGCACCAGGGCCACTGTAAAGCATATTTGGACCACTCTCAGAGTCAGGGAGGATGGCGCACATCTGTGTGCTGGCCTGTCTGACTTCAAGTGGTTAAAACATACTTTACGGTGTCCCTTGTGCCGGCCAATCTTTGCTGGCCTAACTGTGCCAGCACCTAAACCAATGGCTAAGCCCCCCCCAAGGTTAACATGTATTCAAGAAACTGTATATTGGACTGATTTTTCTTAAGACCATTGGAAATTACTATGAACACTGGTTATTTGACATTTTTCTCAACAATAAATTGTAGTGATACTTATTTAAGGAAGCTAAGGATATAATTAAAAGAGTACACTCAAGTCGTCAGCTTCCATCACCATCACTGCCCTTGCTAAAAATCTGGCTTCTTCTTTTGAAGGGCTTCCTGGTTCATGTCCTCTCTTCATTTAATTTTGTCTTGGTCAATCACAAGCATTCCCGTCACCCTTCAATGTCAAGAGGCTCCAGTCGGCAGGACATGCAGTCCTGCCTTCCCAAGAGAAACTTCTCTTGGACACCCTAAGCTACTGTTTCATGAGGGCTGCAGATTGATTTAATGTGCTGTTCATCTGGCACAAAGTGCCTGACAGTCGTTAAAAATGCATGACGGGTGGATCAGGCAAAATTCCCTGTCTCCTCGTTAACTAGCAAATTTACAAGGACTGTTTGAGAATACATTTAAACAAACAAATTGCAAATAATGTCCCCCCCCCCGCACTCAAAATTCAGTTAACATCATTGCAGTCATCAGTTGTAGAAAAGATGGCTCTTTTAATATTCCAGCAAAACAGACACGCACACATTATCACCTCGTGCTGCTAATCAAAAATAAAGATTCTGCTCACAATACTTTAATATGGTCATTTCTCAGGGAAGGGGGTTGTTTCCCCCCCCCCTATTCTAGACAGTCAAAATACAAGTACACTTTCCCAGAAGGCATTTTTTCAATTTGGGGTGTTTTTTTCAGTTAAAATTGCTCTGGTAGGCAAGTTCACTGAATATCTTCATGACCAAATGTGGACTTGTATTAAAAAAGGCCACCCACTGTCTCAAACAGTCATCCCTCTGCTGCACATATTTGTAGTAATTTGCCCAGCACTGAATCCAATTACATCAACTCAAACCATGAAAAAGTGAAGTTGCTGCCATGAAAACGTAAAGAACAGAAAAAAGAAAAATCAGTAGGGAAGGTTCCTATGCAGTTTGGTTTAAAAATGTCACCTCTAGGGACAAAAACTGTATGAACCATCATTAAGAGAGCAATCCAAACCTGAAGTAAGGCTGGCACAGTTAGACCAGCCCAAAGGCCACTGCTAAGCATGTTTGGACCACTCTTGGAGAGTCAGGGAGACTGGTACATGTCTGTGTGCTGGCCTCTCTGACTCCAAGAGTGGTCCAAACATACTTTACTGTGTCCCCTGTGCCAACCAAACTTTGAGCCCTAAGGTACTTTTCCAGCACTTTATCATAGCCGCATAAAAATGTCTCCATTAGTTGTTTATTTTAGTAGTTTATTTTGGTTTAGTACATAAACCAAGTGTCTGTTCATTTTCCATTAAAAAAAATCTTATCTGCAAATGCTTCACAATTCTTGTTCTCCTTTTGATGGCTGCTGCTTGACTGCATGGGATTTCAGCAGTGAAAACGAGCTCGGAATAGGCATCAAGGCAACTTAACCATAGGCAACAATCATCACAAAGACCTGAAAAACTAGCCAAAAGTGCCAACAAAGGTAGGCACCAGGCCTACTATGTCCTTGCATATGACAGAATTTCAGGGTGGACAACAGAAGTATGGGAACAGATGCTCTGACAATTTGAGGACAGCCAAAAATTCTCTCACGACTGAGTCACAGTATTACACAGAGGCTACACCCACTTATCCACAAGCTAACTCCTTTCAAAGGAGTTCTTCAAGGTTTAGTTCTCACTAAACAGCAAATGAAATAGTAAAACCTATGTTTTACTTATGACTGAATGCTCTTCTATAGAGAGAAAATTCCCTTATTAAAAACAAATATTCCCAATTATCACAGAGACGGGGTTTAGCCATCTTTGGCTGGCTAGTTTTTTTTAATGCAGGGATTTTTCTTTGTCTCAAGGAGCAACTTCTTCAGGAACACACTGCTATGCCCTTCTCAATTTTTTCTACATTACCACAAAACGTCTCAACCAGAGAATTTCTCAACTCATGAGCACCACACCAGAATGAAGCAAAGGAATGAAATACCATGCACTGACCATTTAATTTAGCATAAGAAAAAAAATTATACTCCAACCAGAATACTGTTCAGTATCCTGAACTTTAGGGTAGCCACATAACTCCACATCCCTGATTTAGTTTCAGGCAGATAATAGTGCCATCAGCATAAAACTACTTCCTGAACACTTTGGAATTCCTGGACAACAGTCTTTAAATACCAACCTGCATTCAAATACTGACCCAGCTTGACCCTACTTAGTTTATGGACAAAGTTTAGCTTCAGGTTTCAGTAAGCACGCTAGCCGTCCTTGGCACATATTCATGGAGCTTAATTTTTCCATGCTGTTGATTCACAAATGTGGGTTCTAGCATTTCAATATCTAGGGAAACGCATTAATCTCCCAGAACTCTGAACTCCGACAGCTCCATTTTACACGTATCTTTTAATTTAGCAATTTTCAACCATTGTGCCGTGGCACATTAGTGTGCTGTGAATGGTCTGCATATGTGCTATGGGAGTTTGAGGGAGGGTCATTTATTAGTAGGGCTGCTGGTGGATGTGAGCCCCTCACCAACAGCATGGTGTGCTTTGTCAATTGTAAAAAAAACTGATGGTGTGCCTTCATAGTTTTAGCTCCTTGTCAGTGTGCTGTGAGATGAAAAAAAGCTGAATATTGTTTTAGCAGCTTAATGTGTACTTAGAAGTGTGATTTTTCACTGATAATGAAATAAAAACACATTATACTGCTTTCTGCACTTCACATTTTTGCAAAGAAAATCCAAAACATAAAGCACCAAAATCTACAAAAAAATAAAACCGTTTTCTAGCATCTAATTGACAGTGGCTGCGACTGCTGACACTATACCACTGATATCACCTAGTACACTTTCAAAGCTAGTATAATTTATAGTTATGATAAAATTGCACCCTTGGAATAAAAATACAACACCGCTTTCTGTAGTTTTTCCTTGCAAAAAAATGCACTTCTGTGTATAATGCACACATACAGGCAAGAGGATTGATTGGTATTTTCAGTCTCTACTTGGAAAGTCTGAATTGGCTTTTGATGGATTTCTGAACACAGAAGAACAGGGGAACAAAGTTCAAGCATGGCATTTTCCCTCTGGTTATTTTCCATGGCCCTTAGGAATTCTTTTGCTGTAGACGCCTAAACTAGCATAAGATGCACCAAGACAAAGAGCATGTCAACATCTGCCGGACTAACATTTCTGAAGTATATGTCTGGCATTGTGACACCTGTTCTGAAAGGGCCAACCCTTTATTCTATGGGTCTGTTATGTCACCAGGATTATTTGCCAATCCACGCTCACCACCCAGCTTTACATTGAGAACACATTTGTGACCTGGAAATCTTTTATGTTCCTGCAAAAATGATAACTAACCTGAAAGGCCAGCTTTATTTGTAGCAATTCTCTAATTCCACTGAGTTTCTCCTGAGTTAGGCCAGGGATTACCCAGCAAGGAAGTATCCTGTCCAATTAAGGACTCATTAGTTTGAGATAAGCAGCACTTCAGGTATACTTTCCTCTATAAACACAGTGTATTTACTGCAGTGTTTTCAGTTGCTGTCGTTGTCAAGGTGATACCTTCATATGGAAACCAGTCCATGTAAGCAAACCCTTGGGATGCAAATGCTTGGAAGGAGATATTGGGTTTTTCTTCAGTAGGAGAGGCAGAATAATGCATTTAACGGGGTATGCTTATGTCTCTTAATAGAGCAGTACACAGATGACAGGGCAGACAGTTTAATTTTAGGATCATGTGTGTCCCCAGAGACTTTTCATGAGTAAGGCTGTCAGGGTGGAAAATGTTTGTGTGAATGTTGGGGGATGGGGGAAAAGGAGCACAAAAGCAACATTTCAAAACCAGAAATGGTGGCAGGGTTATGGGTAGTTTGCTCATATCCATACATGTTTTCCCAAATGTCATCTCATCATACTGTCAATTTTTTAAAAAGCAGTCACTAACTTTAGAGTCATGACAACATGCTTGAAGGCAAATTCTATATATACTTTCAGTTAACAGTTTGAAAAGACATTGTGTTGGGAAGTCTATTTCCTGTCAGAAATTGGTTTGCATCACACAACTACTTTTTCTTACAATGTTCTTCATTAGAGTTGCCTAGCAATCTTAATTAGTAGAACCTAACTGATTTCACTTCCAGCAAGCAGTCTTTAATCCTATAAAGGGAGAAATATTCCTCTGTTTTGTAGGTTTAGGTGATGTGCGAAAGGAGTTAAATAAGGGTGCAATCCTAACCTGGAGGTAGGCCGGCATAGTTAGGCCAGCACAAGGGCCACCATAAAGTATGTTTGGATCACACTTGGAGTCAGAGAGGCCAGCACACAGATGTGCACAATCCTCCGAGAGTGGTCCAAATGTGCTTGATGGTGGCCCTGGTGCTGGCCAAACTTTGCTGGCCTAACTGTGCCAACTTAACTTCAGGTTAGGTTTGCGCTCTAAATTACGCACACATACCACCACCACCACCCAAAAAACCCCTTCCAAATTTTCTGGCAGCCTTTGGCAGCTACCTTGAATAGGATACATCTCCCTTCTGACTGTACACATTTGTGATAAGTTTTTCTTTTTAAAGTGATCACACATGTGTGAAGCAGATTATCAAATCTTTGAAAGTTACATACATCATAAACATCAGTGACATTAAGGAAAGCCTAGCTAATTAACTACCAATCTGTGTCATTTCATTACTCAAGCAAAAAAAACAAATGCACACAAGGCTCACGTTCAGCATGGCACAGTATAAATATAGAAAAATGATATCACATCCTGTCATGATCTGAAATGCCACGAGTAGATTATATATCATATATAAATATATCACAGTTAAAAGGACAAGAATCCATATCAAGCATAGAGCCATGCAATGAGGAGGACTTGTGTGCCCAAACCACCGATGCAAACCACTTTCAAGCTCAGGATTTAGCCGAAAATGCAATCGGATCGGCAAGGGGGGGGGGAGGGGAGAAGCAGTAGAAAACTAAGCCTTCCCATCATCAAGCAGGCTGCTCATCGCATCCGCCCACTTACTCAGGGCAGTTCTGTATCCGAAAGCAATTTAATTCGCTCGCAACAGGAAATGGGAATTTTTTTCTTTTGCATTTAAAAGGCCATCGATATTCGCGATATATCAAGGGGGAAAAAAGCATTCAAATGACAGCTCGACAAATCGAAACAACAACAGCAGCAGCAAAAAATAGAAGCACAACCTTGAGCGCCGGTCGCCTTGCGCAGCCATCCCGAGATTTGCATGCTATAATGAAAACCACAAAATTCTGTACACTCACATTGTTTAAATAGCTCCAGACACAAAGCCATGATAGACACAAGGAGGGTGGGTGGGGGGAACCAGAAAGAGAAGAGAAGAGAGAGAGAGAGGGAAAAAGGCGGCTCTTCCTTTCGCCGTGGAGAGAGGAATCGCTAGAGCAGAAAGGCAGAGCCGGGGTCCACCCTGTTCATTGAGAAAACAAACAGCTCCTGGATAAGGGATAAGGAAGAAGGAAGGGGGCGGACGGGCGCGAGAGGCAGAGGCCGGCCTGCCTTTCGGAGATCCAGGCCGTGGTGAGTGCAGGCGAGGGCGAGCAGCTGCTGCTGCCGAGGACGATCTGCCCGGTGCTGGAAAAGATACAAAGTAACAGAGACGACGAGCCGCGCAGGCAGCGGCGACAACACACTCACCCTCCTCCCTCACTCAGCCAGCCCCATCCGCTCCCGTTATGTACTTCCAATGGGAGGAGCATCTGGGTTAAAGCCCAGGGTTCGCCACGCCCACCTTCCTCGGGGCGCGCCGGGCGACGGCAGGAGAGGGGAAGAAGATGCCGCCGTGCCGGGCGAGAGAGAGAGAGAGGCAGCGCGAGGGCCGCGGCGGCACCCGACGGCGAAGGAAGCCCTGGCGGGGCTGCCAATGGGAGGCAAGGGGAGGGCGCTGCGGCGCACCGAGCCCCACCACCGGGTCTTGCAAGGAAGGAAGGAAGCAAAGGCAGAGAGACCCGCTGCTGCCGCCGCTCCAGCTCGCAAGCGCTCTCCGCCTCTGTCAGCGCTGCGAAACCAGTTCCAGCTAGTATTCTGCACATGCTCACAACGCGCTTCTCGCTTGCTGCGTGCCGCTGGTGGCTGGGGGCGTGTAAAGGATAGCCAAGCCTTGCGTGGCGGGCGGGGGCAAGTTGAAAGCCAGCAGGTACGACGACGGGGACGGCTTTGGCACCCCCGCCGTGCAGGCTGCGGTACTCAGGAGTGCCTTCCGCGGGGGAGTGGAGAGGGAGGGAGCGGCCGCCGCAGACAGATGGCCAACAGGGGTGTGCGCGCGCGTGCTGGAGGGGGCACCGGCAGCAGAAGAAAATGCAGATGGCGGAAGAAAAAAAACCCTCCCCAACCACACACACACGCACGACTCCAAAAATATCTCTGGCTCCCAGCAAAGGATGCATTTCATTGCACAGATTTCAAGGGAAGGCGCTGAACCAAGCAGCCCAACTAAGCTCCGTTTATTTTCTTCTCTCTCGCCTCGTAGTGTTGTACAATTTCCCAACCCTGTTTCCTATTCATGCAGATAGAAAAGCTGCCTTTTATTAGTTTTAGTCTTTTATTAGTTTACAAGTATTAGTTTTGGATGCTAGTTTGTTTAGGAAACCTAGATTTAACTGGACAGTCCAGCTAAACTAGAACCCCAGCTCAAAAACCAGTTCAGAGAGGTTCTTTCTGTGACTCAAAACCAAACATGAACAAAAAAATCTCTTGGTTGCCTTGAAATGGGATCGATCCCTTGAACACAAAGTAGTAGCAGTTCAAAATCAGGCACTTAGGGTTAGATAGCACAATTAATGTTTTACTTAATGTTTGAATATCCTTTTTTTAAAAACCCTCTTATTTCTGTATCTAAAAACATGAAAGTGAAAACTTTTCTCCTCTTATGTCATGGAGGGTCCAATCCTATCCAACTTTCTAAGGGTGATGCAGTCAGTGGTGGGCCTAGCAGAAGGTCCAGGGGGGTCACAGGGGCCCAAGCAGCAGTGGAGCCACTGCCACCTCTCACCCGCACCCTCCGAGCTGCTGCAGGTGCAAAGGCTTTCGACCCACCTGTCTGCCCCTGTGTTGAGGACACTCTGAAATGGAGCATGTTGTGGTGGGGGCTGCACGGGGGGCGGGGCGGGGGGAGAGCGGGAGCTGGCGTCTGTGATCATTGACCTGGTCTGGGCAGAGCTTCAGCTGGGTCTGCTACCGGATGCAGTCACAAGGTAAGAGAACAAGTTTCACAAGGTAAGGCCTCCCCTTACCTTGGGGAGGCCTCTGTGAGCCTAATCCTAGGCATGTCTACTCAGACGTAAGCCCCATTATAGTCAATGGAGCTTACTCCCAAGAAAATACGGTTAGTATCTTAGCTGATGACTGCCCCCCCCCCCCAGAATGCTGCTGGAACAGCTGCATCAGCACTGGAAAGTTGGATTGGATTGGACCCTGAGTGGTCATTGTATTAAGTTTACAGCATTGCATTGTAAATGGAAGAGCTGATGTTTTTCTTCATGACAGGTAAATAGAGGTGAACTTGTACGGAATGTAACTTAGGGCACCATCCTAATCTACTTTCCAGCACTAGGGTAAGGGCAATGCAGCTCTGAGGTAAGGAAACAAACATTCCCTTACCTTGAATGATTGCACCCCCAACTGAAGGATGCAGCACATGCCCCTATGTCGGTGCTGGAAAGTTGGTTAATTTTTTAAATTGTTTTTGACTACTTGGGACCAATTTCAGAGCGCAATCCTAAACTGGAGTTAGGCTGGCATAAGCTAAGCCAACAAAGTTTGGCCAACACAGGGGCCACCATAAAATGTTTTTGGACTACTCTCGGAGTCAGGGAGGATGGCTCACGTCTGTGTGCTGGCCTCTCTGACTCTGAGAGTAGTCCAAACATACTTTACGGTGTCCCTTTTGCTGACCAAACTTTGCTGGCTTAGTTTATGCTGGCCTAACTCATTTTAGAATTGCACCATCAGTCACCTCTGATGGTGACAGTGATATTTTGGTGATAGTTTCATGATCTGACATGCCACTGATGCTTAGCAAGATAGCCACCTGCCATCTTCTGGAAAAAAAAAACACAACCCCAGTTAAAGCTGGTTTTACGTTAGGAGGTAGTAAGCTGTAGTTTCATCAAGTGTCTAGCTTGTTTGAGCATTCACTATGTAAATACTTCCATTTCATAATCACGCCATACATGTTGCAGCCATCTAAATTTACCCTCAGAAGAGACAGATGAAAAGGAAGGATGATTGGAATAGGCAATAAAGGACCAATGGATAGAACATGAACATGTTCTGCAGAGACCAAAGTCCACCTGCTCAAACATTTCCATCAAGCAGGGCCTGACAGCAAAGTCACCCTCTATGACTTGTTTTCAGCATGTGGTAGACTGCTTCAGTAAATGGAAGCTTCATTTAGTTCTTTAAACATCTGTGAATACCCTTAGTTTTCACTAGACATTGCCTACATGTTGATACTGAAACTCTCTGTAAGCATGAGAGCTAGAAACATTGGAAGAATAAGTGACACAAAAAACCCTGCTATACTTCAGAAAGCCACAAAGGCTTTCTAGGACAATGTGATAAAGTTGTCATGTAATCTGAACATCAGAAAGTTCATTAGGGAAAAGCAATAAGAATACATTTTAAAATAATGAATGCAATAAAATAAGGATTTTGAGATGTATAAACTTTTCTAGGAGAAATTTCGCTGGTAATGTTTGAACTGTCAACAGTTCAACAGCATCATAGGCTTGTAAGGAACTTGATATACAAGTTATAGTATATGTACAGTAAAGTTACAATATATACAAAATACAATATGTGGTTTTATATGTAGAGGCAGTTTGTAGCATAACAGCATGTTTTGTATTTTTCAAAACTAAGCTTGTATCTTGTATCTTACGGAGATACAAATGCTTGTATCTCTGTACTGTTGTGACATCAGGATTTTTAAATACACCAGTCCATTGTTTTTAGGTTTAGTAAATCATTTGTGATTTCCTCACTGTTTTGCGGGAGGCATTTTATATTTTGTATAAATGTTTCATTCTAAAGATTCCTGAACATATTGTCCAATCTCAAGGATTTTTTTTAAAAAAACAAGTATCCATGATCTGCCAGCATTATTGAATGATGCATTAGATTGCTTTCTGCTGAGTAATTACAACTGATGAAGGCTCCTTGGTGGTCCTGCATTATAGTTTATTCTGTTTGATTTTTAGGCAATGAACTGGTTGTTGACATATACACGTGTTCATTTTTCTTAAATTGGTTGCTTCGCAGGAATCAACAACATCTATAACCAATACTCTTCTACTCTTAATTCTGAATTGTCATTTAAAATTTGTCTTATAGTCAGCTTGTTGATGCATGAAACTCACTGGGCCAATATTAGAGCGTTGACTAGGAAGAAACACTTTTTGCACCTCTTGTAGGTTTGCACTACAGGCAGGCCCCCATATCCACAGATCGTGATCCTATATCTGTGGTTTCAATTATCCACAGATCAGGGGCCACTCCTTACCTTCCTTTCATCTTACTTTGGGCTGCTAAAAAATCTTGCTTTTGCAGGTTGCTAAATGGGAATGCAAAGACCGGGCTGAGAGAAGACACAATAGAGGGAGAGATTGCTAGAACATCAATGGGAAGCTGGTTCTTTCTACAGTCTGTTGTGCCTTCTGCCTGCTTGGTCATTGCATTCCCATTGAGCGATCTGTAAAGTAAATCAAGAATAAAGTGGTGGTGATGGTGGACATACTTAACATAAAGTTCCCTCTTATCTGCCATTTCAAGTATCCATGGGGGGTGGGGGGAGAGAAACATATCCCCAGCAGATATCAGGGCATGCCTGTCCAGTCTTAATTTGAGTTGATTCAGTCCACTTTCTGCTAGTAGAGGCTGCAATTAACCTTCTGATTTAACACAAATGGAGCATCCCACTACACATGAAAATGGCATTTCCAAATGTTCTTGGCAGCAATAAAGTGGGCTTTGTGGCTTGGCAGGTAATTTTGTTCCTTGAGCTGGGTCAGGCAGGAAACATATGCATATTGCTTGCTATTCAAAATGGCCAGTTAGTGCTGTGATTTATTTATGACCCCTGATTGTACTACTGCTTGGCAGAGACATGCAAGGATTGGCTTTTAAGGGAAATCAGAACGCAGTGGACAGATGATCTTGTCCTTCTCCCCCAAAGTAAGCACTAATTTGCTCCTTGGACTCTCTCTAGATTCCATAAGTGGCAGTATTATACATTGATCTAGTTTTGTAAAAAGTTAAATACTCAGGTAAGAGACCTTGGTATGGCTCCAACGATCCTTTTATCAATATAGACTAGAACACAGAAACACACGCAGAGAGGAGAAAGCATACTATGCAAGCTTTGGAAGGGCGATGGATTTGTTGTTTGTTTTTGTTTGTGGAAGTACTCAGAAAAGTTATTTTCTGCTTTTACAGATGGTAACTATTCTGAGTTTCAATAATTAATACAGAGTAGGCTGCTTGCACCCTGCATGATATAAGCCAACAGCCTCTTTTTATAGTCTTCATTACGACTTTGAGAACATGCATGGAGTCATTCTGCTGCTTTCTCCCACTTCTCTGAACTAGGCCTTGCAGCCAATTCAAGGTAGCCATGCCCCCCTGGAAGTAGCCACCATTCTGGAGACTATTACATAATATCACTCAACATAGGTAGAGCTTGCCACAATGCCACCAAAGTTAAAAAGTATTCTAAGCAGTACACAACAAAACACTTCTGAAACACATAATCTGACCTCAGTGTACAGCAGTGGGGGCAGGGGAGGAGGGAGAAGGCAGCAATGCAACCCCCAGGATTGCACTGCTGCAGGAGCAGAGGGATTTTTTTCCTACTTACCTTTGCCAGTGCCTGCCTCTGGAGTGTTTGGGGAGCCCCACAGATGGCTCTGTAGGGCTCCCTAAGCCTCCAAAATAGTAAAAGAAGCAATTGAAAGCCACTTCTGGTTTTTGATTGAAACCAGGAAGTGGTTTTCAACAGTTTTTTTCACTGTTCATGAGGCTTGGGGAGCCCTGCAGATGCATCTATGGGGCTCCCCACATCCCACAGTGGCTGGTACTGGAAAAGGTAAGTAGAAAAAAGCCCCCTCCGCCAATGCAGCAGTGCAGTCCTGGGAATCCCATTGCTCGTAGACCCTCCCTTGCACACACTTACAGTGCTCCCAACTCCCTTGTAGGAGTTTGGGAAGCACTGAACTGTTGCCTTCTTGCTGTACTCTTTAAGCTGAACTGTGCCATCTCTCCCCCCCCCCGCAAGAAACACAAACAGGAGGAAGAAAAGGAAACTATTTTATCCAAATGTGGGTTGCCTATCAGGAGGTAGAAAGGTGGCATACAAATGCCCAGATAAATAAATATCGAAAACATTCTTAGTTTTCTAATTTCCTATTCATAACCAAGATGGCTTCTCACATTATATTTGACAGAGGTAGCAGTTACCACATTGCTCTGATCAGGGCCGGCTCTAGGAGTGGCGGGGACCAATGTGGGGCATTCCTGCAGGGCCCCCCACCCACCCCAAGAAGCCCCCTGCTCACCAAGAAAAGCGCTTGTGGTGCCACACATGGCACCTGGAAATAGTTGGTGGTGACATGATGATGTCACCGCCAACTGCTTCCAGGAGACCCATTTTGGGCAGTTTGAAGGCAGGGACAGGTAGGAGGTCCCATGGTAAAGCTGCTCTGCTCACCCCACTAACTTACAGTTCATATAAATCCCAGCTGCTGCAGCAGGCAATATGCACTGTGCTGGTGTGGGCTAAAGTGCGGGGCCCAGTGTGATGCCATTGGCTTTAAGGCCACCCCTGGCTCTGATGCCAGTCAGAAAGCAAGCTCATAATGCTGCTTCTGCACCTTCATGCAAATTTGTAGAATAATTTCTGCAATTTTAAACTGCTGCCTTGTGTGGTTAGATTTGAGGTTTGCACAACCATCACTCCTCCATATTAGGAACTATAGTGGTCAGATGCTCTTTTCATAGCAGTTCTGATTTCACTTCAGTGCAACATTCTCACAGCTCCAAGAAAAAAAAAACATAAGTTTTGGGTTCTGGAATGGTGTCCTGAGCACCTGTGGTGCAATGCTGTGCTCTTTTAGCAGCTTTCAGAATGCGGAGAAGTATGTGTTGGAACGAAGGTCTTGGTGCGTGTCTGTGGGTGACAACCTACTACATTCAATATATAGACAGCTGCAGTGTGTGAGAAGCAACGGCAAGCACTGACTCATGAGAATGACTGATGAAGAAAGAAGCAAGGGGGATAAAGTGATCTTTATTGGATCAACGTAGATTGTGTGGAAGTGTGCAATGATTTAACCTTCACAGGATTTTCCAGGCAGACTTCAACCACCAGAGATCGTGCCTGAGTTCTGTGAAACTCAAAAAACACACTACCAGTGTGTGTACCACACTACACACTATCCACTAACTATATCAGTGAATATAAACATATTGCATAACTTTGTATCTCTTATCCTTTGGGTTACAGTGACTATTCTCTAAGCTACAAAGTCTGCAATCTTTGGAAAATCTTTATGTCTACTACAATAGATGCAGATAAGCAAAATCCCATGTATTCTACCTATCTTCATAAAAAAATGAATTGCTGAAATGAAATCTTGTCTTTTAAAAGCATACACTTGGATTATAAGAAGTCAATACAAATCTGGGTCATACAATTTACTTCCAAGGTCTTCTGTATTCCAGGGTAGAATTCTAAACATTCAACTAATCAGAAAAAGCCAGATATTTTCATGAAGGGCTTCCAATGTACACAATTCTCCTAATCCCAACATAACAATGCAATTTAGTTGTACTCTAGAGATGGAATTTAAAATCATTAGAATGAGATATAAAGGCAGAGCAAGATGGGACTAATGAAATGAACTTGTGTAGAAAGTTAAAGGGATAGGAAAAGTTACTTTCCAGATAAAAGCAACAATCAGACTTTAGTTGCACAACAACGTGCCCTCAGATAATGAAAGGGAAGGGAGAACATTGATGTACAGGCATGCCCTGGTATCCGCTGGGGTTCTGCTCTGGGCCCCACCGTGGCGACCTGAAACTGTGAATACTGGGGATGCCTTTTTAAAGATAGGGGAATGTCAGTGGTTTTGCTACAACAAGCTAAAAACAGATTTGTTTAATGTTTCCCTGTCTTTTTAATAGGCATCCCAGTATCCATGGTATCTGTGGGTAACAGAAACTGTGGATACCGGATCAGCAGATACCAGGGCATGCCTGTACTGTAGCAAGATTGTCTTTCTGAGGAAGGGGTTATACAAAGGCCTTCACATGCCTGCAGTGGTGAGAAGGAACACACAGCCCCAAATGAAAGTCTACAAAGAGAGGAAACAGTACTGTAAGGTATATGAAAGGGAGCCAATTGCTTCCTTTGAGAGGATAGTTTTGGTGTATTCCAACTTCATATATTCCCATTATCAAGGGTATAAGAGAATTCCCACTGCAGTGGTGCAATAGACAGTATTAGCTGGTTTAAAAAAAAATACAAATCCCAATTTGTTATAAAAATAATATCAAAATGATGGTGCCAATCACCATCAGTGATACAGAAACTAGCCAATGCAAGCTTGTGACTCTTCACAATGCAAGCTTGTGACACTGCACATGGCACTCCAAATTGGAATGGATGCGCTACCCAGTAGAGAAAAAAATGATCACATTTCTCCTGCAGTTTCCAACATAAACACCCTAACCAGATCCTAAACATTGGGATCCCCTGCAACAACGGAGTAACAACTGTACATTGATTGTGCCACATAACTGTTTGGAAAGCAAGTGAGCAACCCCACATATGCACGCACAATGCAGCCAACTCTGGCAAGATAGACAGTATGAGCAATTCTTGGGATTTGAACTCAGAACCAGTGCTGGCCCATCCAGCAGATTGGCAGAGAGCACCTATCCCTGTCCAGCCACTTGCCTCCTCTGCTTCTCTCTCTCCCTGAATTGAAAAAGATTGGGGGGGGGATGGAATGGAAGACAAAGTGGGGAGGAGAGAAGTGTGTCCTCTTCCACTTAGCTGCCCTTTTCCTTTTCCAAGCCAGAGAGGAGGGGAGGCTGAGGAAAAAGAAGCACATGACCACAGGAATGGGGAGATCTTGGGTTGGCCCTGCTCACAGCTGCTTCCATGCATTTGCTGGGATGACTGTACATTGCAAAATACCACAAAGCACACTTTGGTTTTTGAACAGTTTATAAAGTGATGTTGTTATATAAGTAATGAGGGACCAACAAACCAATCTCCGGGAACAGAGCATCAGAGAATGAGAGACAAAATATGAATGATACCGTCAGATAACTATGAAATCCTATGCATGTCTCCTCAGAAGTAAATCCCACTTAGCTCAATGCCACTTATTCCCAAATAAAATAAATGTGCATATGGCTGCAGCCTAAGCAACCAAGTCTGGATTCTATTAGCTTTCCACTGGTTCCAGAGTCAAAAATTTTCTGATTTATAGGGATAGCAAAACGGGCCGGCCTGCTGTTTAGGCCGACTGCATTGAGATTAAAAAAAACCTATAGAGCTATAGGGCTTATAGCTCTTTAAACACTTGCCTATATGGGCATCTCTCTCTAACTGACCTTGTACTATATTAGAAACATGGGAGAGCACCTGAGGAAGAAGATGGAAAGTTGTATGGAAGAGTGATGCACCAACATCACCCTTGCTAGCCTGCAGCCAGAGGCAGATCTAAGGTTTGCAAGAAGCCTTTCCTTGCAGTGGAAATCACTCCTCTCCTGCACCGTTTTAGCCAATCCTCACAGGGAACAGCAACATCTTGGCATTGCTTACTGGCTACAGCAGCAAGGGAGAGGAGGGATTTACATGACAGGGTAAGGCTTCTTGCAACACTTAGAGCTTTGCCCTCCCTGTAGATCCGCCTCTGCCTGCAGCACAATTAACACCCCAACCAGTGGTGAGCGCCCCTCTGATACTTGGAGAAAAGGGTGGCCAGCAGTGGTGGTTGCAGGGAAGGGGTTGTGGTGTCACTCCCATCGGACGTCGCCCCTGAATTTGCCCCCTTGGCCCCTCCTAGATACACCATTGCTCTTGGGGCAGCAGGCCAGTGCAGGTTCAGCCCAAGACATTTGCAACTGCTAAGATTGATACATCCAATGATTGAATCCAGTTTCCCCCACACTACACAGCGGTGTCCCAACAGTTCTGGGGGAGGCACAGTAAAGCAGACACCACTTTCTTCGTCACTGTGATGGTCAACGCTCTGCTCATAGAACTTCAGTCTTTGATCAGTCTTATATTTGTTCAGTGTTTATCCCCCCTCTTCTTCCCCAAAGTGGCCCAAGAAAGCATCTGCCCCACCCTTTAAACCTCACACCAGTTCTGTAAAACATAAGCTGAGGGAATGTGGCTGGCCCAGGATCACCAAGTAAGCTTTGAAACAAGTTGGGGATCACAGTGTTTGCTCCGACCTCTTGGCAGGGGTGTTCCTGGGAGGCCTGCACTGGGGGCACACTCCAGTCTGCCACCCCCAGAGGGCTCCAGCAGCCTTCCACCCCCCGCCTGCCCCCCTCGCTCCTCCGACTATCTGTGTCACAGAGGGGCAGAGCGGCCTCTCCGCGCACCGCTCTTCTGTGTACGGGCAGAGCATGGGGAAGGAGCTCAGCCACTCCACACCCTGCTCCTCCATGTCACAGAGGGGCAGAGTGCAGGGAAGGTGCTCAGCTTTGCCAGGCTTAGCTTTGCCATGCTCCACTCCCTCCATGTAGGGGCAGAGCACAGGGCCTTGCCTTGCTGTGCTCTGTGACATGAAAGAATGACGTGCTGCTGCAAGGTTGCAGTGGCACGACATTGCTCCAAATATTGGAGGAGCGGAGCACTGCAAAGCCATGTGGGTTCTTGGTGCTCTGCTCCTCCGATATATGGAGGAATGGCAGGGTGCATAAGTTGGGGAGGGCTGCATCACATCTCCACCCCCCCAAGTCCAGCACCCAGGGCATTTGCCCCCTTTGCCCCCCTCAGGTATGCCTCTGACCTCCAGTCCTACAAATCTGTTCTCTGCCCTTATTGACTTCTACTTGACCAGCCTAGTGAAAAGCCGTAGTCTGCTTGCATTCTCCAGTAAGCACTTCAGATGCCAATATTATTTCAGGTTCATTGAGGCCATTTTCCCCCACATCCACACAATCCACCAAGTCTCATACACTTAAAAGGAGTTTTATTGAATACAAACATACAGACTCTGCTAAAAGTCCCTCTACCTTCACATAAAACCACAACAGGGCGTTCAACCAACAAGACATAATTAGTCAAGGCAGCAAAGAAAACTACAAATTACCAAATATCTAGAAATATTTTCTTACTGTACCATTGGTCTTCTAAACAGCAGAGTACCTGGCTATAAAGCTAGCTGTAACCAAATAGCTCTCCCTTTCTCTGCAACAGCTCACTGACTCACAAGACTCTTCTTCATTCCTACAGACACCTGTTATTAATTCCACATAAGAGAGCTTTACAGCCAGCTTTACTCTCCAGAAGCCCCCAATCTAGTGATGGCAAACCTTTTGGGCTTGGTGTGTCAAAACGTCAGAAAATGCTTAACTTGACTCTGCTGGTGTGTCAATCCCCCTCCCAAACAAAAGAGAAACAGATCTTCATATTCATTTATTTAAACAAAAAATACAGTCCAATCATGTGTGGTGCTATGTATTCTATAAAGAAACATAAAATAACTGCAAAAAATGAAAAATAAGTAAAATAAACTCAATTTTTGTCAGATGTTGGTGAACACTGGTGTGTCACCCCAAATGTGGTGGTGTGTCACCTTCGACACGTGTGTCATAGGTTTGCCATCACTGCCAATCCCTCCAATCACTTACAGTCATTACAATTATTGAAACACTTTATGCAAACTCTTCTTTCCTGTTTCCAATTCTTATATACAAATAGTTCAACTAAACATACAACCTCCATGATGGGGGTGGGGTGGGGTGGGTCTGAATTCACCTGGGTCTTGTTGGAATAGCTGGTTTATATATAGCTGAGTTTGGGAGACTCCTGTTATGTGGTCACAAAGAAAGGACATACTTATGAGAACTTTATTAGGAAAACTATTTGAAAATATAAATATTGTATATCTGTGTATGAGAACAGAGGGAGGGAGGTGTCCTACCTGCTTGCTGAAGGGAACTCTGGGAAGAAGGAATGAAGGACAGCATGAGATTAGCAATCTGTATAGCAGAGAGAACTTACTAGAAAAATAAGAAACTCTCACATTCCATCTGGTTTACTCGGTAGCTATATTGCCTTTAGATCCAGGATGCTTCGCTTGAGCACTTTTTTTACTTCCAATGTTTCCAATGTCCAACCACTGCATCGCAGAAACCCCATTCCTGTTAGAATATGTTCACCTGCCTCTCAGACTGTGGCTTGTCATGGCCAACAGGCTGCCGAGAATGCAACAATGTGCTGTGCCAAATTGCAGCAAAACATGCGATTATGGTAGATGCCAGCTCCTATGACCAATCTACAGCGGTTGGAGACATCCAGCTACTTGAAAGTTATTTGGCAGCTCAAGGGTAATGTAACAGATCAATTGAGCAACATAAGGCAGCCAGATAGTCAGAAGGCAGCCCAGGCTGGAGACAGAGATCAAAAACAGAATGAGATTGTTGCATTGCAAAACTCAGACACATGCCCAAGTGACTGCTAAGACACAGCTGATATGCATGCCAGAATGAGAATAAAGCAACACAGTCCATTTTAAAGGTCTGTATCATGTTTAAGGGACGTGGTGGCGCAGCAAGTTAATCCGCTGTTGCTGGGCTTTCAACCGCAAGGTTGGGAGTTTGAGACTGCATGACGGAGTGAGCTCCCGTTGCTTGTCCCAGCTCCTGCCAACCTAGCAGTTCAAAAGCACCTAAAAAATGCAAGTAGATAAATAGGGACCACTTCGGTGGGAAGGTAATGGCGTTCCGTGCGCTACAGCGTAGAGTCATGCTGGCCACATGATCGGACAAAAACGCCGGCTCTACAGGCTTTGAAACGGAGATGAGCACCGCCCCCTACAGTCGGTCACGACTAGACCATTCGGTTGTGGGGAAACCTTTACCTTTATCATGTTTATAGTTGCCAAGATCCTTTGGCTGTGGCCAGGATCACTTTTACTCAGCTTTGTTGTTGACTGGTTTGCCAACAGCAAACCACACTGTTCCTGGGCCTTGCCACAGTTATCAATGCATTGGTAATATCTACAGTAGATTGCACAACTGCAATGTCCTCTACATGAATCTGCCTCGGAAGACTGATTGGAAACTTCAAGCCACTGTGGGAGCTTGGAGTCGTGACATGTCACACCACTACTATTCCATCTGCATTAACTGCCTGTACATTTCCAGGTACAATGCACAGTGCTTATGATGACCTATTAAGCTCTAAATGGTTTTGGACCTGGATATTTGAGGGACCACCTTTCCAACAGATCAACCTGTGAGGTCACCCTAGGTGGCCCTCCTGTGAGCACTGCCATCGTTAGATGTTCAGTTGGAGATGATGTATGACAGGACCGTTTCTGTGGTGGTTCATGGCCCCTGGAATTCTGTCCCTCAATTGCTCAGGATGGCAAATGCTTGCTTTCCAGAAGAGCCTGAAGATATTTCTACAATTTTCAATGGTGGCAGCAATTTTCCAGGGTGCCACAAATCACAGAGGTACAGAGATAGACCTCATGTAGAGGTGGTGGTTTTGTTGCCTAGTGGTGCTAAACTGGGGTGTACATGTCAGGGGCTATCCAAAGCATGAATGGCTTCTGTGGGTTCACTACATACACTTGTCTGTAAACTGTTCTTTTTCCAAAGGATTCTGGGTATCTTACACAGCATTCTTCCGTTTGAGTTGACTAGGCAGAGCGATGAAGGGACATAGCCAAAAAATAAATGTTCAAGTTACATTACAAAAGAAGGATTTCTATATAGAGGGCTGCCTACCTGTATGCAGGCTGAGCTCACACTAGCAAAACACAGTTGCCTTGATTTCATTGACATGGATGTGAGGAAACTGACTAAAGTCTGGATACTTGAGGGACAGTCTGATTACAATAAAGGCTTGCCCATCCATGAGTCTGACAGATGGTTCGGTCAGGTAGTAGGTTGGTGAGGGGGCACCCACCTTGGTTTGTCCATTCACTTCTACAGCTCCTCACCCTTCTATTCCTTGGATTGGAAATGAGGAAGAAAGAGCAGAAGAGAAAGTGTGGAGGAAAGGAGATTGATAGGCTGGAGCATGGGAGACACTCTAGCACACCACTCTCCTCTCCTCCACCCTCTTCTGCTCTGTCCCCCTCTTCCTTTTCCAATCTAGGAAGCAGGGGGAGCCAAGGCTGGCATATCACCAGGTAAAGGGGAACCGGATTTGACAAGTAGCCTCAAGCACTGGGAGGTTTTGGGCTGCATCTGTATACAATAATACCTTGGCTTGGGGGAAGTAAAATGCATGTGTGTGCGTGCACACACAGAGAACATGAATAGCAAATACGTAGCACTCTCAGGTGTGCACAGTTGTAATTAGTTCTTCATATCACACAGTTTTACTCATCTTCCTCCACACAAATATTCAGAGAGAGTTAAAAGGACAGTTTCACTGTGCATGGGTGGTCACATACCCACATGCAAACTGCATAATCCCCTGCCTACTTCCAGAGCAAAGCTATTTCTGGGAGATGGAATCTAGGTCAAAAAGAAGAAGAAAAATCTTAGAGGGAAAAATAATTATTACAGCCATGGGAAGCGAAGTGGGGTCAGGGTTGGTTGATACGATTAGAAATGGGTCTTTCTGTGGCACTTTTAGCTCTCCTGCACAGCTGCTGATTTCTCCATTCCTGAAATGGCACTCTTGCTGTGAAATTCCAGCACTGAGTTTCATGTGCTACAACACATCAATTTATGATCCAACAACAACACACACTTCTGATAATGAGGGAAAGCCGGCCAAAGTGCTCCCCCTCCCCAAAGTGGCTACTGGCAAGTCTCATGGCCTTATCAATCTCTCCAAACAGATAAGAACATCTTCTCAGGATCAGGCCAAAGGTTCATCTAGTCCTGCTTCCTGTATTTCACAGTGGCCCACCAGATGCCTCAGGGAGCACACAAGACAACAAGATGCCTGCATCCTTTCGCCACTCCCTTGCACCTGGCATTATGAAGTAGTCTACTTCTAACGTAAGGAGGTTGCACAACCCGTCATGGTTGTGCATAAGTCTATAGCCCACGATAGACTTTTCCTCCAGAAATCTGTCCAATCCCCTTTTAAATGCTCTTGCCTCTGAGGCTGCAATCTGGTGGAAGCTTACTGGGAAGCAAGCCCCAACAAATAATAGTTCTTCCTTCTGAATAAATATGTACAGGACTATATTGTAACATAGCATGGGGGGGGGGAGGGCACAGATAGTATTCCCTTAGGTGGCTGCCAGTTGCTGAATCTGATTTATCCAGTACATTGACAGTCCAATCCTATGCATGACTACTAATAAGTAAGTCCCATTACAGTCAACGGGACTTACTACTAGGTCAGAGTGGATAGGATTGCAGCCCTAATCTCACCCAAACAGCTCAGACCAATGTAGCTGGTCCCCGCATCTCACATTATGCACAAAATACAAGTTAAAGCAATGCTAGTGATCAATTTCTTTGTTAACAATATTTAAAATGTACTTCTGGTGCTTAACAGCTTTTCTGGATACATATGCACAATAATGACATACACGTTGGCCATCACAACCAAGGACGGGGTCTGAAAGGATTCCCAGAGCATTTAGAGCACAATCCTAACCTAGAGTTAGGCCAGCACAGTTAGGCCAGCAAAATTTGGCCGGCACCAGGGCCACTGTAAAGTGCGTTTGGACGACTCTTGGAGTCAAGGACGATGGCACACATCTATGTGCCGGCTTCTCCGATTCCAAGAGTGATCCAAACATACTTTACAATTGGGTACCCTTGGGTTAGCCAAACCTTGCTGGCCTAACTCCAGGTTAAGATTGTGCTCTTAGTTATGAGGAATCCACTGCTTTCCATTTGCTGAATCTTTCTCAGTTTAACCATTTTGCCAGGATCCCTCCTATCCTCCAATTTCAGCATACATATCTCTTAGTTCTTAAAAATGAAAGGTAAAACAAAATATTCAAGCAGGGTTTTTTTCCCTTCAACATAGAAACATTAGCAGGAGAACCTTCCATTTCAAAAGCATCTGACACCAGATATTCTATCAATTATATGTCCACATTTCATATAATGTTTTATAATCATATAATGATTTTTGTTTTACCCTTCCACAGCATGAGGATCTACAATGCATGAAGATGTTCTTTACGACATATTAAAGAATGATTTAAGGAACGAAGGGCAAAACAAGTCAAGGGCAGGCACTAATCTATGTTTCTGGCTATCAAATTGGAGCTATAAAGTAGAATCCAAACCTGAATGTTCAGGCAGAAATGGAACATTGAGTGGCTTAGCGAATGTCTGATGGTTGTCAAATTTTGGCCACTCACTATCCTCAAGATTCCAAGCCAAGAAAGACAAATGAAAGCTGGAACTCAAATGAACCAACAAGAATCCAAAGGTCAAGTGGGGAGTGAAGAACTGCAGAGTTTGTTTTTTGTAAACTGATGAACAGACCCACATTGATTCAACAGTACAGCGTTTAGAAATGGATCTCTTCCACTTTCTGCATTGTGTGAACAAGGTTCAGAAGTGACACTT
The DNA here is from genome assembly GCA_029204185.1 of Lerista edwardsae. NCBI lineage: Eukaryota > Metazoa > Chordata > Lepidosauria > Squamata > Scincidae > Lerista > Lerista edwardsae. The sequence goes on along the minus strand of JAJKFI010034631.1, from coordinate 28,830 downwards.
CGGAAACTCAGGGAGCAATCTTAACCTGGAGTTAAGCCAGCACAGTTAGGCCAGCACAGTTTGGCCAGCGCAAGGGGCACCATACAGTATGTTTGGACCACACTCGGAGTCAGAGAGGCCAGCACAGAGACACACGCCATCCTCCCTGACTCTGAGATTGGTCTACTTTACGGTGGCCCTTGTGCCAGTCAAACTTTGCTGGCCTAACTGTGCTGGCCTAACTCCAGGTTAGGATTGTACTCTAAAAGGCATCTTTAGCACCCTTCATAAGAATACCCTGAGCTCCTAAAGCAAACGCATGACCTGTTACTCAAGTAAATCTATTATACCTTCTGTTCTGCTCTCTCTCTCCTAATACCCACACTTCCTGTCCACATTTTCATGGACACAGCCCCTCTTGTTAATGAAATTGCATGTATGTAATCAGGTTTTGTCGCAAGACAGTGCCTGTGTCTTTCAAAAAATTGATGGCATTATGCATCTGCTCTGCCTCCTACCAAATGATTCCATGACTCCCTTCTTTTCTGCTTGGTAAAACTAGAATTCTCTCTAGTAGACTGGAAAGGACAGTAGGCAAGGCAAGCAGTGGAACAATGAAATGGCAGATGCAATGGGCTAAAAACTCTTTTGGTTGTACACTCTGGAAGAATACCCTCATAAAAATCTGCACCTGCTGTACCTTCAGTGCTTCAAGGTGTTGAAACTATCTGGAAAAGTGAAAACCTCAATGCTTTAAAAAAAGCCTTAAGACCCCAGTCATAGGAGTTGAATAAAAGTCCTTAAAACACACTATAATCACAATCTACAAGCACGTCAATCCCGTCCAGCATTTATTAAACTAGTCTGTCTGGGTACTGGGGGCCAATATAATTGGCCAATGCAATTTAAAGTTTTTTCCTATTAAATGGGGAGAGCAGAAATAGTGTGTCTTAACAGAAGTAGACCTTATATCACACTGCCAAGTGCAATTTATTTTCCATGAGACAACCCATAAATCTCTAAAAGCCACAAATCCCATGCTGATTGCGGTCTGAGCTGATTTCTGTGCATTGTACGACACCATACAGCATACTCTGCAATTATAATGCAGTCATCTGACTTCTGTTGGGGTCACACGATGACAACTACAACTGTACTACACAAGTAGGGAAAAAAATCTTTCAGATCAAACTGTCTAGTTACACAGAAACTGCTGGGAGATTACTTGGTGGCATTCAGATAATGGCAAGATTGGACTAATCAAACGCTGTTTCTTGGGCAAGGTGGTGGAGTCTTCGCTCCAGGGAATTTTGGAAGACAGAAATGATCTGAACCCCTTTCAGGGTGCAATCCTAACCTGGAGTTAGGCCGGCACAGTTAGGCCAGCAAAGTTTGGCCAGCATATAAGGGACACTGTAAAGTATGTTTGGACCACTCTCCGAGTCAGAAAGGCCAGCACACAGATATGCACCATCCTCCCTGACTTCCATGTTGTTTAAAGCTTTCTATAGTTAGGAAAAAAAAGTAAAAAAAGAAAGACAATGAAAGAGGAGATTCAGACCCACTGCTAACTGGATCTCACAAAATGCCTGAACAGTATATATATCTAATATAGTTGTGCATAAATCATTTAGCTATATGCACAATTGGACTCTCCTTCTTGTTTGGAATAGAAAACTTTCTGTGCCCTATGATATATCCCCTTGGCTTGTAATGCCAAATAGAGGGGAAAAGAGATGGCTGTTCCATCCAAGAGATAAGAAGGATCTCTTGTTCTCCACCCAAATCTAGCCAGAAATAGCCTCTACATCAGTGGTCTTCAATCTTTTCATTTCCATAAGTTGCCGCGACCCCACAATTGAGACTTTGCGACCCCATTGAGGTCCCGACCCCAAGATTGAAGAACACTGGACTACAGCACCACCTGGTAAAGGGGGAGTCATCTGGTATACCCCTTAAGGGACCAGGAGATTGTGTCCCTGCTCAGATTCTTAGCAATTGTGCTAAAATACTAATGCCAAGCTTCATGGTAACTTTTTTCTGCTTTCTTTAATAAGAGTATTTGGTTACTGTGAACAGTGCTGGGGTCATGGCATGAAAAAGGTTGAAGACCACTACTCTAGATTTAGGCATTTGTCTTCAGCAATTATAACATAAAACACACACAAATCATCCTTTCCAATGCAACTGTTCATCATGCATCCACTCACAGAATTACTATAAAAAAACATGTAAATGAGTTTTTTAACTAGCTATGTCGTCATATACATGTACGTATCTATCCATTCTACGTGCGTGCGCGCGTACACACACACACACACACACACACACACACACACACACACACACACCAGAAAATGAAATGTGAAAAAGATCTAAACACTATTTCAGTAACCCAAAAGCCGTCCAGGGTTCAGTGATTACATTTTTGGGGCAAAGCTGATCTGGAAATGCCTGGCGTGTTCAAGATTCTCTGCACAATGCCCATCACACGCTTATCCAGAACTGCCTTGTTACTCCCACCCCATTGACTGACTTACTGTTGCTGGGAAGTGTCAGGCTGCCACTGATGCTGTTGGCTGGCGGTGGAGAGATGGACCGAACAGAGACCGTGTCCTCTTCCTGGGAACAGCCTGCTTGGATGGCTCGGAGGTAGCTGTGGCTCCGGGAGCGAAAGTAGCTGGGAAGAGGCAGGTCGAGGACCTCCACAGCAGCTGACTCTGCCTCACTGTAAGTTGATTCACACATCCCCTCATATTGGTCATTCAGCTCCTCTTCTCTTGCCTGCAAGAACACAGCTGGTTATCTGCCTGTGAAAAGTTTTTCCTGTCCCATATACTGCACCAGTCCCCTTTAGCACAACTATATATTTTCTCTTTGTAAAATGTATTAATTTAGGGGCATGGCTAAAGAACTGCAGCGGGTGCAACTGCACCAGCCAACAAGCTTTAGGATGGCAACAAGTTTGACACTAGTGGCCGAAGCTGTGAAAACCTTGGTATGCATGAATAAGACCATCATGTTACATACCACTCGATGTGGAATTTAATGCAGAACGCAATGAAGCAAACCAGAGTGTAATATCTTCTTTTTATCAAATGTTATGGCCAACAAAGCAAGAGAATGAAAATACAATTATGATGTCACTTCCTGTTGTGACATCACTTCCGGGGCATCATTTTGCTCTCTGCACTGGGCTACACTTTCATTAGCTATGCCAGTGTGTGAATTTGTAAGTAAGGATAACAATAAAATGTCGTGTCTAAGGCTACAGTGTCATCAAGGAGTCTCAGATGCTGGTGTTCTCCTAAAACAGTGTTCTTCAACCAATGGGGGTCATGTGAAACCTCAATTTTGGGGTCGTGGCAACTTATGGGAATGAAAAGGGCTGAAGACCACTGCATTAGAGCACCAACAGGTAAAGGGGAAGGCATTACATATGATGCACCCCTTCAGAGAGCAGTAATTGTGCCCCAGTCCTGCTCAGTTTCTTAGAAATTGTGCTAAAATAGCTTTCACTACTAGTGCCAGACTTCATGGCAGCTTTTTCTGTTCTCTCTAATAAGAATATTTAGTTACAGTGAACACTGCTGGGAGTGGGAGGAGACAGGGTGGGTTGAAAGAGTCCTGGGAGGTGGCAGAATCAACAGTGGGGTCCTCAGCTTCATACCTTATTTATTTATTTATTTATTTATTTATTTATTTATTGGGGGTTGTGGCATGAAAAGGGTTGGAGACCACTGTCCTACAAGGATCTACTGTTTTGGTTTTAACACAAGCCAATTTTTGTCTTGCAGTACAGGATGTCTGCAAAACCTGTGACCCATAAGGTTAAACACAGGCCATCAGCCAGGGGCTTAACAACACTCTTATTTTTGCAGTCTAGGGATGGAAGGCAGGTGCATCAAGCCTTTGGCAGTCCACCGCTCCTCACTGGGTTCAGCTTGATGGGTTTCAAATTGTGTGGGTATACTTGATAGGGATGCTGTGAGACGGGTTCACTACTACTGTAGAGTGATTTGAGATTGTCAAAGGCTAAGGGACACATGGAGGCTTTCCTGGATGAAGAGGTTACAGCCAATAGGTATGCTCATGGAGAAACAACTTCACAGCAAATTAATCACTCTGAGATGCCCCCAAACCTCTTACGTTTCTGCCTATGAATCCTGAAGAGTAAAGCTAAGAGCACAATCCTAACCTGGAGTTAGGCCAGCACGGTTAGGCCTGCAAAGTTTGGCTGGCACAAAGGACACCATAAAGTATGTTTGACCCACTCTTGGAGTCAGAGAGGCCAGCACACAGACATGCACCATCGTCCCTGACTCCGAGAGTGGTCCAAACGTGTTTTATGGTGGTCCTTGTGCCAGCCAATCTTTGCTGGCCTAACTGTGCCGGCCTAACTCTGGGTTAGGATTGCACTCTAAATCTGATGAAATCTGGGTCTTGTATGTAATTGGGAAAAATTCATTCTATTCATTTTCACTAAACTCTGCATTACTGGAGTAAAGCCTATAACATCTTTCTAAAATTAAGCAGTGTGACATCTCAGGGATGAGTTTCAGTTCAGTTCAAATACATTTGCTTAAAACAAAAGGCCATCACAAAACAAAGGTGTTTTCCATGTTATTCCACCTGACCCTAATTCTTTCTAGTATGATCCTGTCTCACTTCAGTGACCACTAATTAAATCCTGTGCTTGCCATCAAAATAGGTCCAGCTGATACCAATTAAATAAAAGATGGCCTCTGTTTAAATTCTCTATATTGAAAATTTGTATGAGTCAAGTTAGATGTTTTTGACACAGTGAGTCCGAAAGGTACGCCATCACTGACCTAAACAAAGATTTCCTGACCTGCCTTCAGGCCTAAGCAAGAGAGTTCAAAAGGTGGTTTTCTCCTCTCATTTCCAAGGGTTTCATTTAAAACTATGGATCTTTGCTCAGATAAGGCCTCTTCACAAAAATATTTGCGTAAGGCCTCACTGTAGCACTGAAAGGTATCCATGACATCTGAAATAATGCCTGGTATGTGTGTCTCTGCTGTTCTTAGCTGTACTCAGTTCACTCCAATTTGTCTTTCCTCCTCTGAGCAGCATCCCAACCTCCATCTGTGTGCCACCCAAGGCCCCTAAAAGACAACACAGTGCAACTGTTCAAGCAGCTCAACACCCACATAAAGGGCAGAAGGAGATTGTCAGAGGGACGGTACCTGCTCTTCTTGTGCAAATATCTGTGGAATAAATAAGGGCTGTCCAAATATCTGGAAGAAAGAGTTGGAGAAGATTAAAGCACGGGGATGGAGATCTCACGGCTTCAGCACAGAAGCACTCCACAGGGGCCACACAGTGACAATGGTTTATAACACTTTTGGCCCATGACATTCACATGGAACACCAGAACAACCAAGGGCTCATTCGACGGCTGACTGAGTATGGTAAGACAAAACTTCACAAGGACCAATAAATGAAGCCCCCCGGACACAATACTTCTAAATCTAGTGCTGTTTGTAGCAAGAACATAATGTCCATCTGCTACTAAGGGTGCAATGCTAACCTGAAGTTAGGCCAGCACAATTAGGCCAGCAAAGTTTGGCTGGCACAAGGGCCATTGTAAATCACGTTTGGACTACTCTTGGAGGCAGGGAGGATGGTGCATGTCTGTGTGCTGGCCTCTCTGACTCTGAGAGTGCAATCCTATCCTGGAGTTAGGCTGGCACAGTTAGGCCAGCAAAGTTTAGCCGGCACAAGGGACACTGTAAAGTACGTTTGGACCACTCTCGGAGTCAGACAGGCCAGCACACAGATGTGCGCCATCCTCCCTGCCTCCAAGAGTGGTCCGAATGCACTTTACGGTGGCCCTTGTGCCGGCCAAACTTTGCTGGCCTAATAGTGCCAGCCTAACTCCAGGTTTGGATTGCGCCTTTAGGGTACTGAGTGGAACAAAATCAAAGTGGAAATAGTAGTCAGGAACAGTCTGAGACTGCAGCACATACAGGGATGTTGAGTTTCTATTACCCAGACCAAATCTTTAAAGACTTCATCTAAGGGAAACAGAGCATGAATACAATCCCTACACTTGGACTTACTGCCAACTTCTGCCATTGACAGAGTGTCCTCCCACCAAAGCACTGCAGAGATTAGCTTTCTGAATTTACTCTGGTTCCGAAAGAACCAAGAGGTACTAACTGTGCCTATAATTAGTACAGGTATTAAGTGTCAGTGTCAGTTTCTACCATCATATCAGGGAGATTTACCCAAGCCAAACAGCCCAGTGCAGGCAAAGATATATCATGCTTTCAATGGATATTAACAGCCAGAACCATTATAAATACACCCTTAAAGCTGAACAAGGGTCCAGCCAGAGTTCTTTATCACTGTAAATGGCACACTGCTTAATGGAGTGGCCGTTGCTAGGCCATTTCTCCACTGACCTATCCAAAGACTGACATAGGATATTCCCATTGCTTTATGTCTCTATGAAGAGTAACGATGCTAGTGAAGAATAGCGGGCATTCAGAACCCAGTGATACTTTGCATGCAGTAGTTTCTAGGTGCAATCCCTGATATCTCCAATTAAAAGGACAAGAGAACAAGTTAGAATAAAGAGCTCTGTCTGAGATTCAGCAGTTACTTCCAGTCATATTAGATCAAGGATAGGCAACAAGGGGCTTGAAAGCTAGCAGTGGCTCTTGAGGCAGTTACTGGTAGCTTGGGGTCTGCTCCATTGTTCTGGTGAATTTTTTCTACATTTAAATATGGGCCGGTGGGGGGGGGGAAAGAGAAATGAGGACCGTGAGGGCTGTATTTATTAATGATCTGCTGCTGCTGCTGCTGCTGCTGCTGCTGCTGCTGTGTGTTGCTCCTTAGAAGAATTCCCTGCCCTGCTGCCTTGTTCTTGCAATTTTTTTCTACAGTTAAATATTGGAGTGGGGGGAAATCACAGTAGCTCTTTGCCAGTTAGGGCACAATCCTAACCTGGAGTTAGGCCGGCATAGTTAGGCCAGCAAAGTTTGGCCAGCACAAGGGCCACCGTAAAAGCCAGTTGGATTAATCTTGGAGTCAGGGAAGATGGCGCACGTCTGTGTGCTGGCCTCTCTGACTCCGAGAGCGGTCCAAACATACTTTATGGTATCCCTTGTGCTGGCCAAAGTTTGCTGGCTTAGCTTATGCCAGCCTAACTCCAGTTTAGGATTGCGCTCTCAGTCATTTTGTGAAGTAGCTCACCTATATCCAATGGTTGCCTACCCCTGTATTAGGCAATACTGGCCTAGATGGACCAATGGCCTGACTCTTAGCGATGATAAGATGGCTTCTTATGTTTTATTTTTCAACCAAATCTGCAGCCTGGTCCTAAGCATATTTAGGACTCAATGCTTAGTGAGGAATGAGCCGCTGCAAGTCCCGTGGGTTGGCCCAGGAGTGTCACAAATATGCCATAAAGTATATTTGCATCTCCCTGTGAGTAATCTAGGCTGGTGCGAGGATATTCGCCAGCCTCCCAATGCCAGATTTGGTCTGGGAGAGGGTAAGTTTGCACCAGCCAAGGGAGGCCAGTGCGGAAGGTTGGAGAGGGTGGCAGGAGGGAGGGTTGGAGGTGAACAGGGGCTGTTTTGGATGGGGAATATTGGGCAGATTGGGCCTAGGAGGGGGGTAGCTCTGGCTGTGGCAAGAGGAGGGAGAGGAATGTATCCTAACCAGTGGTGTCATTCAAATGATTTAGGAACAGGAACTCACTTTTGATTGGCACTTGTCGGGAACCCGGAACCAGCCACGGAGCCCGTTAGGATCCGGAACACCCATTCTGGTCCGTTCCCCCTAAATGACATCACTGCCTTCGCCCCCCTAGGAATCCGGAGTCGCTCCCTTTAACCCTCTGAGTGCTGGCCAACCAAGAAGAAAAGCTTTTTGCAGAGGAATTGGGAGGGGGGAGGAGGGAGAGTGAAGTGGGCGGAGTCAGCCCTAATTTTAACTAGTGGAACTGAATTCCCCCGCGTTCCCCCTGCATGACATCACTGATCCTAACCATTCTCTTGGCCAGCCTGGCATTATGCTGGGCTGCTCAGATTTTCGCCAGCTATTTTGCTGGTGCAGATCTGAACAGCCCCATACGGGTGGCTTGGGCACAACATGGGATAAGGGGAAAAATATCCCCTTACTCTGAGTTGCGCCCATCCAACAGCTATGTTGTGCTTGATACAGTGCATGCTGCTTGGCCTGTCTGTTCCATCGGAAGTTAGGATTGGGCTGCCCCTCTTCTTTGGGAGAAAGTCCCATTCACATTTACAACTAAGTTTATTGGAATTTGCTTCCAAGTAAATATACATACATAAACAGGAACCTTACAGTAAATGATCCTAGGTGGTTTGAACAGAAATATCTGATTATCCAGAATGTGAGCACTAGTTTATATAGCACCTCTTTTCTGAGGATCTCATAGAGCTTCACACAATATATTTACAAAGAAAACAGGCCAGAAACTGACAAATGGAGGGAAGACAAACATCACAAATTCAAAGATCGCATCTGCACTAGATTCTTTGCATATGGCCTTATTTTGCTGAACATCACCCACTGTATCCATGGTTTAACCCTCCCAGTTTAACCCTCCCAGACACATATCATTTGCCTGGAAATCATCTTGTGAACTTTTTGTTGAAAAGCGATATATAAATACTGTTTGATTGATTTGTTAAGCTACTTCTATCAACCCAGCATGCAATGAAGTTCAAATGGGTTTGTTCAGGTTTTTCTTCTTTGTTTTTGTTTTGCTCTAATGCAGGGATGGTTCCAGGAGTGGCGGGGCTCAATGTGAGGCATTCCTGCGGGAATGCCTCACCACCCTCCCTGTGGGGCCCCCACTTGCCAACAAGAGCACTTGTGGTGCTGCATGCAAGCTATGGCACCTGGAAATAGTTGGTGGTGACATGATTAAGTCATTGCCAGTTTCTTCCAGGAAGCCCATTTTAGGTCGTTTGGAGGCAGCGGCAAGTGGGAGGGCCCAAGATAAAGCTGCTCGGCTCGCCCCACAACCAAGTCTGCTCAACTTACAACCCATAGAGATCCTGGCTGCAGTAGTGGGCAATATGCTCACTGTGCTGGTGCGGGCTCCCCCAAAGTGCGGGGCCCAATGTGACGACATTGGTCACATTGACTTAAGGCTGGCCCTGCTCTTATGAAGGTTCCCAGCCAACTAAGAAAGCGATTCACCACTATCCATAGGAACATTGGAAAAGCCGCACTGGCTCAGGCCAAAGGCCCATCTAGTCCAGTGGCCCACCAGATGCCTCAGGGAGCACATGAGCCAACAAGGTGCCTGCATCCTGTTGCCACACCCTTGCATCTGGCATTCTGAGGTAGCCTATTTACCCTCGAACTCCAAGGCAACACCTCCTCCCTCTAAAGGGTTTTCAAGAGCCACACTTGTGACACACGTTTGCATACTTACAAGACCAATATTGGGATGCTTCCAGAAAACGCTAATATTTCTGAGGACTAAAATAGCTGTTGCAAGCTTTTCTCTTTCTGTTACACATCAGACCCCCAGTGGTCTAAGAAGAGGGTACTGGCTCCAACAGTGAGTTGGAAGGAGGCCACTTTGACACCTGTCCTAGCTGTGGCAATGAACAGCGGCTGCTGGTTCTCACCTGGTTGAGGCAGCTGGACTCATCGAGGGTGTCTGTGATCTGATTGTATTCTTCCTCCCAGCTGGGGAACTTTGGAGGCAAGAGAATCTCAACAGAGTCAAGGCGGTCCAGACTTCTGCAGAAGGAGGAGAAAGAGAGAGACTGAGATGATGATCACACTGTAAGCAGAGAAAAGTGGCCTTGGATCTTGGTGACAATGAGGTACTGCCACAGACCCTTCACCCAAAAGCCAGAGATAAAGCGAAACAAACTATCCCAAGCCTTCCATGACAAAAAATATCCATTAAGCACTTGAATAAATGTAGACCAGAAAGTAATAGAGCTTTAAAAAAATAAAGCTTTAAAAATCAATAAAGTTCAGATATGCAAATCCTGTAATGAAAATTATGGATCTGTTTTCATACTCATCAAGAACTTTTCTTAGAGCACAATCCTAACCTGGAATTAGGCTGGCACAGTTAGGCTAGCAAAGTTTGGTCAGCACAAGGGACATCGTAAAGCGCGTTTGGACCACTCTTGGAGTCAGGGAGGATGTCTGCATGCTGCATGCTGTCTAAATGTCTGCATGCTGGCCTAATTCCAGGTTAGGATTGTGCTGTTAATCAATTTTATTCTATTCATTTTATTCAGTCACACCAAACTATAAAGATAGGACGAATGAAAATAAAAGCAAAAGATAATATTATCCTGTTTTAATTCAAAACAGGCTTGTTCCAAACCCTGAGGTGCATTTTATGATGCACTTTGAGTATGCTTTCAATTCATGCACCTTGATTCAGCAACTTGTGTGGATGTGCGGACTTCAGGCTTGTGGGATCTGCTTTGCTTTTTCTCAGAGCTCCAAGGTCCACCAATCAGAGCCCAGGACACAAGGTGGGGCAGAGACAAAGGTGCAAAATAGTAGTGCAGAGGCTTGGAATTGATAATTTAATGCAGTGGGATTCAAAGTGCTGGGTCGCAACCAGTAATGGCATCTAAATGATTTAGCAACAGGTACTCACTTTTGATTGGCACTTGTGTCGGGGCCCATCCACCGGAAGTGAGGTCATAGCCGGAACCCAGGAACCACCCCCAGGAACCGCCGCACCTCCTCGGGAGGGAGCCCCAGGCAGCCTACCTGCTCACTCTGCTGCTGCCGTCGGTCTCCCTCACTCCGCTGCCTGTCTGCCTGCCTGGCTCTGAGAACGTGCAGGCAACTCAAACGTTGCAGGGGGCGGAGCAGAGCACTGATGGAGTCAGCGAGTGGGCGGGCGAATGGGCGTGGCCAGCCCTAATCCTAGGAACGGGTACTCGCGTACCCCCGCGTACCTGCTACATGACATGTCTGGTCGCAACCCACCACTGAAAGTTAAAAAGGGCCATTTGCTGTAGTGAACTCCAAGGGGAGTGGCCCAGGAATGAGTGCTCTGATGGCACCGCAGCGATCGTGGCGCCATGGGGACCCAGGGGTGTGGCGCTCCTTTTGTGATCGCAAGCTGGAAGTGAGCTCCAACAACAACATGGAGTTCACTACAGCAAATGGAGCGTTGCGCAGGGACTGCGAGCATCCAGGACCCTTTGAAAGGCTTCACGCAGCCCCCAGGTATGTCGCCATGCCCCTGGGTCCCCATGGCGCCGCGATCGCTGCGGCGCCATCGGGGCAACAACCCCAGTCCCCGCCCCCGCAAACACTTATAGTGGCTTCAATGTCTAAGTAGGACTTTAAAGACCACTGATTTAATGCCTCCATGAACTACAACTCCATTGACAAGTACAAGTCTACAGTGAGTTACTATGAATCAAGGATTCTGACAGCCCAATGGGGTGGGGGTGGAGGAGCCCTTTAGTTGTTGCTATTGTTAAAAAAAATGGGAGTCAAATTCCGGGCTGGTCAGCTGTAAATCATTTAGGGCGCAATCAGTGGTGTCATCTACTCTCTTGTAGACGGAACGCTGGGCGGGACTTAGAGTGATCGACAGCCCGTCGACTCACTTCCGCTTTCTTTGCGCTCCCCGCGCAGCTTTCCCTCACCTCGGAGGGGGCGCCTGCTCCCCCAGGCACCCGGCACGCCCCCCACCAACCCCCCCTGGCTAGCAGGCGCTCCCTCCGAGGCGAGGGAAAGCCGTGCGGGGAGCGCGAAGAAAGCGGAAGTGAGTCGACGGGCTGTCGATCACTCTAAGTCCCGCCCAGCGTTCCGTCTACAAGAGAGTAGATGACAACACTGGGCGCAATCCTAACCTGGAGTTAGGCCAGCAAAGTTTGGCTGGCACAAGGGACACCGTAAAGTATGTCTGGACCACTCTCGGAGTCAGAGACACCCGCACAGATGTGCGCCATCCTCCCTGACCCTGAGAGTGGCCCAAATGCGGTGTCCCTTGTGTCAGCAACCTTTGTGATGTTATAGGATGAGTGCGGCAGTTGCCACATGCACAAGGAATTGTGTAAACTTTGTTTCTTTTGTTATTTGGACTTTGTTTTGAATTTTTAAAAACTTGAATAAAAAAAGTTACACAGCAGATTGGCCTGCAGATTGACCACCCCTGCATTAAGGATATGCCAACCAACCAGAACAACCACCACCAAAAAAAAATCACTCAATGGCCATTAGGTGGCAGTAGTTCTCCACATTACGCTACAGCCTGCAGATCAGGGAGCTGCTTGTATTTGTCATGTTGAAGTTTGAAGCTGCAGGGGAGCTTTTGCTTCCCCAAACTAATTTTGCTAAGCACATTGCCAAGACTCCAGCAGACTGTATTTAAAACAAATCTCAGTCTCATTGTCTGAAAGCTGATTGCTGTGCAATGTGGAGCTGGACTGCCCCATGCGGCAAACACAAAGCCTTCCCTTTGTTGTGTTGCAGCCACCTTGATCTAATGTGGAATTTTTTTTCCACTTCCAAGGGATCAGCAAACCAGCAAGGGTCTGAACCAAGGAGCTTAGATGGCTGGAGAAGCCATGACATCACATTCTTGAAGCCATGGACCTGGACCGAACAATATGGCTGACTCAGATAATCGCCGCGAACCTCCTTGGCCGCGAACGACGAGGATTGCCGCCGGAGGGGCTCTCTCACTCGCACGGCGCACGTGTGAAAGTTAATTTTATGGGGGGGGGTGAGTGTAGAAGTTTAAAAAAATACTCTTAATAGCCTAGAAGTAAAAAAGAATTCCTCTCATATTGACAACTACTTGCGTCATGAAGAGATTTTAATGTAATTTTCCTACATATTTATCTAATTTTTGCCCACCCTCCCCTTTTTTTCTTCCCTTCCCGTTCACACTTTATTTCTGGTTGTGTAGATTTTAAAAAATAAGTCTGTCAAAACAGTGCAATCTGAGTTTAAATAGACAGCAAGTGGCATTTCGTCCGGTATGTTCAGTAATATAATTACGTGGAATTAAACCTTGGAATTGCATATTAACTCATAATTAGGTTACCAATGATGTTTCTCCACGATCACACGTTGTTATTTTGGTACGTTTTTACTTCAGGAGTAAACGATTCAGTCCTAAACCCATTTGAAATGCTTGGAGTGAGCAGTGTTTTGTAATTAACAACATGGCCGCTAAGCCCACCCCCTAGCTTCAATTCTTTCCTATTGATTGTTAAGGGAGGGCTGGGGGTTGGTCTGAACCTGCTTCTTGGTAGCTAGTCAAAAAACAAATGCTGAGTCCTGCCTAGAGGTCATGTTCTCTCCTCTGGACGCCAGGCCCAGGACCTCTAATTTCAAGTGCATGGGAGGTAGCTCAATAGTGGGGGGATAGATCAGGCAGATGATGATGCCAGCTAATATGTGACAGCAAATTATAGACTGCATTTCTAGAATTAGAGGCTTCGTGCTGCATGCTGGAACTCTTATGTGTACAGTGCACAGTGCATAGAAGGGCTACCCTATTCATGTCTACGATAGGGAAATCTCCACATAGGCAAGGGAGTCTCCTTTGGACATATGGAGGGTTCTACCACATAGCAGAGAACAGGGCAGGTGGGGTTGCCAACTCTGACTGAAGCTAGTCCTGGAGGTTCCCCCCCCCAACACAAAATAATCATTGTTCCCTTTAAGCTGTGCAGTCACATGGCTGCACAGCTCAAAACCCAACCAAGCTGAGCTTCACACAGCTTACAGGAGGGGTCTCCAAACCCCGGCCCTCAGAGAGCCTTTAATTGGCCCGCAGCAGTAAGCTTCTGGTCTCCTATGAACCTCTGGCCCTCCTGACCTTGCTGGCATGGGCTGCACCCTCCAAGCTGTGCTCTAATTGTGTGTGGCAGTGGTTCTGAGGGCCACAGAAGCCACGCCCAGCCTCCCAAGCCCTCAGAATGCCTCCAGAAGGCTGAAAGTCATCGCCCTGATTTTCCCAACAGTCTGGAAGTGACATGCTGAGGCTTTCTGAAGGCCTTAGATGGCTTTCTGAGTATTGGAGAGGCCTCCTTGACCCTCAGAACATGCCCTGGGTATTTCCTTTCCTGGGATCTGCTGGTTCTGAGATATTTACTCCAGTACATTGAAGTCAGCTGCTTGTGGGGTGGGGGAATGGGAGTCCATTAAAGTGTGTGCTATATTTCTGTGGGGTGTGTCGGAGCTGGGAGGAATCCTGGAACTTTGAGCCCATTCATTCATTCATTCATTCATTCATTCATTCATTCATTCATTCATTCATCTCAAATGTATTTATTTTAATTTTAATGTTAAATTTAATTAAGCTTCCAGCCCTCAACATCATGCCAGATGTTTGACATGGCCCTCCAGCTAAAATGTTTGGAGACCTCTGGCTTAGAGCTTGGTGCTCCTGGAAGTCCATACAACATGACATATGATAATGACATACGATATCATTGCTGTGCATCTGGGAATGCTGCTGAGCTGCCATGCAGCCAGTGAAGGGGTCCGTGCAGTGATGTCATGCAGGGGGTATGCGGGGTACGCGAGTACCGGTTTCTAGGATTACAGCTGGCCCTGCCCATTCGCCCGCCCACTCGTCGACTCTGCCCTCTGCAACGTTTGAATTTCCTGCATGTTTGAGTTGCCTGCATGTTCTCAGAGCCAGGCAGGCAGGCAGGCAGCGAGCGGAGCCTTTCCTTTCCTTGCCACTGAAAAATGAGTTGCTCTGGGGTTTTAACATGATGCCAGGCCTCCTTAACATGTTCTGGGGGTGCTGTGGAATACTGTTGCAACTGTTGGGTCAGTTTAAAATCATCTGAGGCCTCAAAAAGGGCTTTTTTCATGTCACTTCCTGCCACGACATCACTTCTGGCTTATGACATCACTTCCGGTGGGCGGGTCCCGACACGTGCCAATCAAAAGTGAGTACCTGTTCTTAAATCATTTAGATGACACCACTGGGTCCGTGCAGTGGTGTGGACCCCTTAGGAGGAATGTTGGATGTAATGATGGAAAATCCTGGAGGCTCTCTTAAAATGTCCAGGATCGCTTTCAATGACCACCTGGAGACTGATGCGGATTCCTGGAGATTCCAGGCCAGTCCTGGAGGATTGGCCACCCAAAGGGCAGGTGTGCATTCAAAGTTGTGCATGCAAACCAGAGCCCTGCAGGCCTTACATTAGCGTGAATGGCTACTGCCATGAACTGGGCCAAACTAGAAGAGACAACAGAGATCCATGATCTGATCTCCCATTTCTGACACTGGTTCGTGTGCATATTTAAAATTATATGTGATGGGATTAGAGTGATGGAGCCTCTTGCCAAACCACCACCAATAACACTGAAGTAGAGAAAGCTACATGGCCGGTGCTGCTAAGGTGGGTTCTGCAACTTATCTGCCACTGTGTTAACATATTCAATATCTCCCAAACAGAAGCCACAGTGTAACTTTCTAAACAATCATTTCCCTGAATGCTTGAGTAGCACGGCTTTGCCTCTTGATATTCTGCTGGAGGCTAGAAACAGGTTTCAGAAAACCTTAAAAGAAAAATTTCTTCCTGAGTGGCCAGCAGGTGGCACTAGAGTTCTCATTTTGTAACCATAAAGACAGGTGACTTCCTTTCCTAGAGCCTTGCATTTTGTTCAGGATGCTTCTTTGCTGGGAATGGAACTGCACGACAAAGATGGGACCAAAGGCTGGAAGCAAAGTGTTGGATGTTTAATTGCTTGACTTATTGCTCGATGGGCAGCCAAATCCTAACTTGGGTAGGAGCAGGCAGGCCAGCTGGCCTGCGCTGCATCCTAACCCAGGTAGGAGCAGCAGCAGCTTAGGCAAGGGGATGAATATTGTGGTAAGCCACATGCAGCCCAATAGGGCTGCTCAGATCTGCACCTGCAAAACAGAGCCTACAAAATGAGTGAGGGCGCAATCCTAACTTGGATTTAAGTCGGCACAAGTGCCTTGTGCTGACCCAGGAGTGTTGCAAACATGCTATAAAATGCAAACATGCGTTTGCAACACTCTTGGAGTCATGGAGGCCAGCATATGGATGTGCATCATCCCCCTTTACTCCAAGAGTGGTCCAAACCTGCTTTGCACTGTGTTTGCGACACTCCTGGGCCGGCACAAGGGAGTTGTGCCAGCCTAAATCGTTAGGATTCTGCCCTGAATGAATAAGGTGAATGAATTTAATGGGCCACAGTTAAAATAAAATATTGGGTATGCAAATGGAAATAAAGATGTTATTCTAGAAAAAGACTATAGGACAGAGATGCTCAATACATAGACCCACTGGTTCTCCTTCCCACCAAACACAGACATGTCACTTTCTTCCTTTTCTCCATCTTTCAGAACTGGCTCCCAAAAGGTTCCTATCCCCAGACTCTCTTTTTACTCATTAATGTGTCCTTTCTCATACATGTGGTGGTTCCACACCAGCCCCTGCTGTTGATAGAAAGAAAACTTTCTAGACTGTTGGGAGAGCTGTGTGACAGATGGCTTCAGGCATTTCTTTACAATGAGAATAAGCAACTATCTGCAGGCTGTTTTTGGCCCCCACCATGTGGTCAATATAATTTTTGACTGCTTTTTTTCTCTCTGTTTCTAGGCTCTCATGGTCTTTGGAGAGTCATCTTCAAGTGCTAAATAAATGAAATGCATCATATTATATCTAGGAAAAAAATGGTTTCTATTCCTCATAAACATAATAAAAGCTTAAGAATCTGTGGGATGCCATCTCAAAAGCTAAAAAGCCTAGAGCAGTGGTATTCAAACGTTTTAGACAGGGACCCACTTTTTAGAATGACACTCGTGTTGGGACCCACCAGAAGTGATGTCATTAACCTGGAAGTGATGTTGTGGCAGGAAGTGACATCATCAAGCAGGAAGTGCGATCATTGTAACATAATAAAATGACACTCCTAAATTGCAAATTGGCATTCTTGGACTGCACTGTAGAGTATGTTGGACCACTCTCAGAGTAGAGAGGTCAGCACATAGATGTGCACCATCCTCCCTGACTCCGAGAGTGATCCAAACATGCTTTACAGTATCCCTTGTGCCAAACTTTGCTGGCCTAACTGTGCCGGCCTAACTCCAGGTTAGGATTGTGCCCTAAATGTTCACAGATGTTCATCCCCGTCCTTTCTGCCATCCTTTAAATATTCCTTGCCCTTGATATGGAAATGGACCTCATTCAGCACTCCATTGGAGTTGTATATCACTCCTTGCAGATATTGCTGCAGCTCCAAGCAAGAACAGCTTTCATCACTCCCTTTCACGGAGGTACCTGTAAGCGGTGGTCTGTTCACCCAGTGACTGTTGTGTGGCCTTGAGGTAACTTTGCCTCCGTGCTGCAGTTTTTGGGGATGGCTTGGGGCTGGTTTCTGAGTCTTCGCTGTCATCATCCCCCATGGCTTTGATATAGCTCCCACTCCGCATGCGCCGACATGGGATTTCATTGTCTTTGTCCCTAGTCAGTGTGTTATTCCAGTCTCCCTGAGGCACCTGCAAAAACAACAGAGTACAGGAACGTTATGTCACAAGAAAAGGAGAGTGGGAACATGCAGGTGGGCCAAAGGACTTGGAAACTGAAGGAACTGCAAAACAGCCAGTTATCAACCCAGCTAAGGGCACAATCCTAACCTGGAGTTAGGCCGGCACAGTTTGGCCAGTGAAGTTTGGCTGGCACAAGGGCAACTGTAAAGCGTGTTTGGACCACTTTCGGAATCAGGGAAGATGGTGCATATCTGTGTGTTGGCCTCTCAGATTCAGAGAGTGGTCCAAACGCATTATGTGATGTAAAACGCCATTTCCATGGTACAAAGGACAGAAGAAAGATTATTTACAACACAACCTAAACTGTGCACTCATACATGTTTCTCTTCATCATGGGCATGTAAGGAATCCATCCAGACTAGGCGATGAAAGAACATTCATGGTGCCAGTCAAACTTTGCTGGCCTAACTGTGTTGGCCTAACTCCAGGTTAGGACTGCACCCTAAATCACCCCGTGGGCACAATCCTAACCTGGAGTTAGGCTGACACAGTTAGGCCAGTGAAGTTTGGCCGGCACAAGGGACATCGTAAAGTATGTTTGGACCACTCTTGGAGTCAGAGAGGCCAGCACACAGACGTGCGCCATCCTCCCTGATTCCGAGAGTGGTCCAAACATGCTTTACGGTGGCCCTTGTGCCAGCCAAATTTGCTGGCCTAACTGTGCCGGTCTAACTCTAGTTTATGATTGTGCCCTGTATCTAGCAGTGGTCAGTGGAGCAAAATAATGCAGCTAGAGACACTTGGATTACTAATGCTAGACCATGCATATACAAAACTATTTCTTCTTGAATTCTTTAGTGATTGTCTGTCTTAGCATCTATATTGCCAGCTGTTGCTGGGCTTCCCTTGGCACTAAGTTCTGGTGAAACATTTTGTAGTTTACTTTTCCTGATGCTGAACTCTCTGCTCATTGATGCAAGGACAGAACCATCTCTTCTAGAGCATGACCAAGAAAGATTATGGTCTTCTTCCCTCAGGTATTGGCAGGTGCTCATTCTTGCTTTACAGAACGATGAAAGCTGACCTGACCAAGGGTTGATAAACAAAGAAAAACACAGGATAAACAGAGACTGAAAAATGCAAAAAGGATCTCTTTCTTTCTAGACCTCCTGAATGTTTGGCCTATAATAATGGCCTTGTTTCTCCACTTTTAAAAGCTTCTCATCATCAGAAAGGTCCTGCTGGTTGAGCCCAAAGGTCTGGCTAGTTTAGCATTCTGTTTCCAACAGTGGCTGGTGAGCTGGATGCTCCTTGGAAGCCCACAGGAAGAATATGAAGAGAACAGTGCTCCCTTGTTGTTTGTGTCCAACATCTGACATTCAAAGATGTAGTAGGACTGAAGTTGGAGGTTTTATTTAGTTTTCATGGTGAAGAGTCACTGAGTCACAATCCCAACTGGAGTTAATCCTGCACAGGGTCCTTGTGCCAGCCCAGGAGTGTCGCAAAGGCACGGTAAAGTATGTCTAGATCATTCTTATAGTCAGGGAGGATGGTGCACATTAGGGAGGTTAGGATTGAGCCCTGATAGATCTACCGTCTACTTTTTAAAGCAATATGAGATAATGGTCATCAACACATCTTGTGGCAGTGAAATCCATAAGCTGTGCAAAGAAGTGCTTCCTCAGAGTGCAATCCTAACCTGCAGTTAAGTCGGCACAGCTAGACACAGTTAGCAAAGTTTGACTGGCACAAGGGACAACGTCAAGTATGTTTGGACCACTCTTTGAGTCAGAGAGGCCAGCACACAGATGTGCCCCGTATTCCCTGACTCTGAGGGCGCAATCCTAAGCAGTGCCGGATTGAAGAGCCTGACATGCCAGCGCCATATCCTAGCATTGCTTAGGTGAGGCTGGAGCCTCCCTGCAGCAAGGGAATTCCAGCCTCCCCTATGGGCTCCTCAGACCTGCACCTGCTAATAGCAGGCACAGATCTGAGGAGTCCATGCGGCCTGAATCGGCCCCATATGGCTGCCTCCCAAGCCTGCCCACGTCTCAACCACAATCTCCCTCCCGCCACCAATCTCGCTGCCGGCTCCGCACGGAGCCTCCCTCGTGCCGGCTGGCTTCAGCTGACACAAGAAAGGCTCATTGCAAGCGCAACGGGATCAGCACTGCCTGCAGCGTGTCATAGTCATAGTGTCAATGCAACGGGTGCAATAGGATTGCACTGCCCGAGTGGTCCAAACATGCTTTATGGTGGCCCTTGTGCCGTCCAAACTTTGCTGGCCTAACTGTGCCAGCCTAACTCCAGGTTAGGATTGCGCCCTCAGTGAAAGTTCTATCATCGCCAGTTAGGGTAATAGTTAAACTGGCCTCTACATTTTTCTGGATGGATTCCTTGTATGTCCATGATGAAGAGAAACATGTATGAGTGCATAGTTTAGGTTGTGTTATAAATGATCTTTTCTTACCATGGAAATCCTTTTCTTACCAGGGAGATTGAAGTCTTCAGATACAAAGATGGACCGAAGTGCTGTGCCCAGCAAATAATGTGAAACAGCACATTCCATTCATTCCACCTATGAAATGCAATACAGGCATGCCCCAGAATCTCCTGGGGTTCCGTTCGGGACCCCACCGTGGATACCTGAAACCATGGATACTGGGGAGGACGATCTTTTAAAGACAGAGAAGCATTAGTGGTTTTGCTGCAACAAGATAAAAAAAGAGATTTGTTTAATGTTCCCCTATCTGGGACATGGGGGCGCAGCGGGTTAAACCGCTGCTGCTGGGCTTTCCGACCGGAAGGTTGGGAGTTCAAGACTGCGCGACGGAGTGAGCTCCTGTTGCTTGTCCCAGCTCCTGCCAACATAGCAGTTCGAAAGCACCTAATGCAGGCAGATAAATAGGGACCACTTCGGTGGGAAGGTAACGGCGTTCCGTGCGCTACGGCATATAGTCATGCCGGCCACATGACCATGGAAGCTTGTCCTCGGACAAAATGCCAGCTCTACAGGCTTTGAAACAGAGATGAGCACCGCCCCCTACAGTCGGTCACGACTAGACCATTTGGTCGTGGGGAAACCTCTACCTTATCTTTTTAAGAGCATAATCCTAACTTGGAGTTAGGTCGGCACAGTTAGGCTAGCTAAATTTGGTTGGCATAAGGGACACCATAAACACATTTGGACTACTCTCTGAGTCAGGGAGGATGGAGCACATCTGGGTGTGCCATCTTCCCTGATTCTGAGAGTCGTCCAAACATGTTTTATGGTGTCCCTTGTGCCGGACAAACTTTGCTGGCCTAACTGTGCCAGCCTAAGTCTAGGTTAGCATTGCACTTTAATATGCATCCCAGAATCCATGATATCCCTGGATAACTGAAACCATGAATGCCAAATCAGTGGATACTGGAGCACACCTGTACCAGCTTCCACCTCTAGAGGGGATGAGAAAGCAGCTGTGAAAGAAGGCCATCCTGGGGATTGTGGATATCTCCTGCCTGTTCTTGTGGAAAGCAAAACGGCTCCAGTGACAGATTACCCTAATAACAGCCCTATATCTTGTTCTCTTCAAATCACTGCTGGGGTGATTGGCTCTGACCTTTCCTAATGAAGGAGACACAAGCCTTCTGAAAGCGCTTTAATGCTAGCTGCCTGGGAGTCACGTCTGACTGAAGATTAGGTTTTTTTCCCCTCCCTCCTTTTTGGGCCTCCCTTCGCTTCAATTTGTTAATTTCATGTCAGGAAAAAAACTGCCTGCCTGGAGATGAAAGGCAGCTCTCGAAGTGGCAGCCTGCACTGCTGCATGACCGCCAGGGTGTGTGTGTGTGTGTGTGTGTGTGTGTGGGAGAGGTGCAGGCAAGTGGAATCTGGAGTTGCTGGAGAGCAGGCACACCTGAAGGAAATGGAGGCGGCTTTGTTCCCCTTCCCTCCCTGCTGCAATTGCTTTGCACATCATGTTCATGTGGTATATACACCCTTCACTAAGCACGTGAAGTGTGAATGAGATGAACTCATCTTCAGGGACATTACTGGTCCGCTCGTCAAAACCATCATGCAAATGAGGTGTGTGTAAATCTGCCCACACTGGTTTATTTAATTCATTACGAATGCATTGCATTTGTAGCCCGCCTCATCAGCAAAGGCATGGCTGGAAAGGCTGCTGAGAATTTTTGGGTGCAATCATAACCTGCAGTTAGGCCCAGTTAGCAAAGTTTGGCTGGCACAAGGGGCACCATAAAGTATGTTTGGACCACTCTGAGAACGCAATCCTAAACTGGAGTTAGGCCGGCATAAGCTAAACCAGGAAAGTTTGGCCAGCACAAGGACCACCATAAAGCGTTTTTGGACTACTCGCGGAGTCAGGAAGGATGGTGATCATCTGTGTGCTGGCCTCTCTGACTCCGAGAGTGATCCAAACATACTTTACCGTGTCCTTTGTGCTGGCCAAACTTTGCTGGTTTAGTTTATGCCAGCCTAACTCAGTTTAGGATTGAGCCTGAGTCATAGAGACTAGCACACAGATGTGCATCATCCTCCCTGACACAAAGAGTGGTCCAAATGCACTTTATGGTGGCCCTTATGTTGGCCAAATTTTGCTGGCCTAACTCCAGGTTAGGACTGCACCCTTTATCACATAGGAGCAGCAGGGGCTTTTCTTGTTAGGGGGACTTGAATAGAGTAGCACAAGCTCTCCAGGGGCGTTCCTGAGGGGGTCGGCTCTGGGGGGCACACTTCCAGGGGTATGCCCCCACCTGCAGGTTATGCCACTCACTCCCCAGTGGCCTTGCGTAGCTATGAAGCACCACCCACCCTTTCTCAGAGGAGGAATAGCCCTTTATAGCCATACCGGGTCACTCTGGGAAGTGGCTTCTGTGGCTAGAAGTAGCCGCAGAAACCACTTCCTGAAGTGGCTTTACATTCCTACTCAGGGGTGGGAGGCAGAGTGGTGGTGGTCAGCATTGGTGCCCCCTCCAGCCCAGTGCCTGGGGCATTTGCACCCCTTGTCCCCCCCTCAGTTCCATCATTGTAGTTTTAGCGGCTTTGGAAGAGCATGGTACATGTCATTGGGTGCATTTGTCCCATGGAATTCACACACTTGCTGACCCAGAAATGAGTTTCCTATGGGACATTTTGGTCTTGCAGGGTCTTAAATCAGAGAAGAAAATCCTGTCTAAAACTGGAAGGCAAACAGTGACAATAACTACTACTAAAGAAAATACGATACAGCAGAGATTTTCAAGCACTGTGCCGTGGAATATTGGTGTGCTGTGAATGATTTGCACCCCTGCCCAGTTCCTCCCCCCCCCGCTCTCCCTCCTTCCAGAACCTCCCCTGCAGCAGCCGAGTTTGGCTGGCACACAGGAGGCTCCCCATCAGTGCTCTCAGGCTGACACTATGTGTAACCTGACCACTGTAGCGTCAACACAGAGGTCACCCTTATCAACACGCTGCACCCCCGCATTGGTGCTAGGGGACGCTTAGAGTTAGGCTAGCATGAGTCACTTGTGGCAGCCCAGGAATGTTGCAAACATGCCAGAAAGTACATTTGCACCACTCTTTGGGTCTGGAGTCAGGACAAGCCAGACGTGCACTGGCATCACTGACTCCAAGAGTGGTACAAATGCACTATATGGTGTGTTTGTGACACTCCTGGGCTGGCACAAGTGACTCATGCCAGCCTAATCTCCAGGTTGGGATTGTGTCCTAAGAGCAGCAGCAGGAAGTCCCAATAACACATTTTCAGACCCAGTCCCTGACTTATGCCAGTGGTGAGAAGGGTGACCCCTACTTGGTGGGACTGATGCACAGAATACTGACTTCTGTGTTAATTTCCACCAGCTGATTCTACCCATCAAAAGCAGCCCTGCTGCTAGAGCTGTGGTTTTCAAACTTTTTAGACCGGGACCCACTTTTTAGAATGGCACCTGTGTGGGGGCCAACCGGAAGTGATGTCATCAACCTGGAAGTGACATCATACCCAGAAGTGTATGTACCATCAAGCAGGAAGTACCATCATCAGGAATGCAAACTGGCATTCTTGGACTGCAGCAATTGCACAACCATGAAACATCCCTGACAGAAAACCAGATTAGGTCAAAATATTATGTAAAAACACTGAACTAAAAACAAAATTTAAAAAAAACCTTAATTGAAAATTCGAACTGTTAACACTCACAAAAGAAATATAGGAAGAGGAAAGTCTGCTGCAGCTTCCAAGATGGCTGCTCCCAGCTTTCTGTGACCCATCTGACATCAGGTCAGGATGCACCAAGTGGGTCCCGACCCACAATTTGAGAAACACTCTGCTAGAGGTTAGAAATGTGCCATTTGTTTCAAAACAAACAAAAACTACAACGGAAATAGGGCTGTTCAATTCAATTTGTCTTCATATTGAAATAAACGCCTTGCCAAATGAATTTGGGCAAATACGGTTCCCAATCTTGCGGGGAACATTACCTCTTCAGGCGGCCAAGGAATGTAGGGCATTCCTATAAAAAATATTTTAATGAGACAGACCCTCATTAGTCATTATGCTTCTGGGTACAGTGCACCCAGCTAGACAGGAACACAAACTCACAAGCTAGCCATGCTCCTGTGTGCTGGGGTGTTCTGTGGCCATGCACTCTGCTCTTCTCCCATGTTCAACATTTATCGCCCGAGGGAAGCTTTCCCCCTATGATTTAAATGCTGAACAACCAGGTCTCCAAATCACTGGAAAAAATTCCTTTGGGTTCAGTGCTTGCCTCTGCAGACATGCCTCTTGCCTTTGCTCATGTTCCCTGACTACTTGGAAGTGCTATACCCAGAAGCATAACTACTTAAGCATAACTAATGTCATAGCACTGAGCCCGGCAGTGACACGGATGAAAACACGGCCACGCAAGACCTCTTGGGGTCTCCATTGGTATGCCAAATGTGGACTCTTGCTTTCTCTGGTTATGTGCCAGCCTCTGCTCCTTCTACTCTTTGGACTGGAAAAGGAAAAGGAGGCCAGAGTGGAGGAGGAAGTGTGGAGGAGAGGACAGTGGTAAGCTAGAGCAGAGTTATTCAAACTGTGGGTCGTGACCCACTTGATGGGTCATGACCTGATGTCAGGTGGGTCACAGAAAGCTGGGAGTAGCCGTCTTGGAAACTGCAGACCTTACTCTTGCTATATTCTTTCTATGAATGTTAACAGTGAATTTTCAAGTGAGGTTTTTTTTTTAATTTTGTTTTTAGTTCAGTGCTTTTACATAATACATTGTCCTCATCTTGCTTTCTGTCAGGGATGTTTCATGGTTGTACAATTGCTGCAGTCCAAGAATGCCAATTTGCATTTCAGGAGTGTCATTTTATTATGTTACAATGACAGCGCTTCCTGCTTGGTGATGTCACGTCCTGCCACAACATCACTTCCAGGTTAACGACATCACTTTGGGTCCCGAAATAAGTGCCATTCTTAAAAAGTGGGTCCTGTTCTAAAAAGTTTGAATACCACTGGGCTAGAGCATGGAAGAACGAGCAGTGGAGGTGTGTATCCACTGCCAATCTAGTGCCTGGGATGTCTGTCTCAGAGGATGGCCTGGTCCAGGATGAGGAACAGATTCCTTTGCTAAAACTATGCACCTTCCTTGCATGATCCGACACTTACATCTGCTTCTCCCCCAGTGAGGCAAATGAAGAATAGTCTCCATTATTATGAAGCATGCTTGTGCTTCGCTTCAAAGCATGTGTTCTGGAGTAGACAAAAGATTCTGATAGACTGTCATCACACAGCTCTTAACCAACAAGCTCTATTCTGCTGGCATTCACACATAAAAGCAGGTATATGTTCGCAGACACAGAAATAAGCCAACTCTTGACGAGTGTCACAAGATGAGTGGGTGCAATTAATGAACAAAGTTACTACGTCTTTGTAGTAGAAAGAATAAATTTCCCAAGTGGTAGCTTTTCTCACCCTAACAGCACAATGATACAAAAAGCTGCACTTGCTGGCATTCAGGGTGCAATCCTGAACTGCGCTAGAATGGTGAGGCCGGTGGGCCTGTGTCAAATCCAGCGCAGCTTAGGTGTGCTGGGGACCTCCCTGGGGCAAGGGCACGTTTGCGCCCTTGCCCCAGGAGGGGACTCCAGCCTTACCATAGGTTTCCTCGGATCTGTGCCTGCTAAATAGCTGCTGCCCTCCGAAAGTAATTTGTGATTTGTGGGTGGTAATTTGTGGGTGGCAGAACCCACCCACAGTGCCGCACTGGGAATCAGTCGGGGGAGCGGTGGACAGGAGGACCTGCTGGCCCCCAGGGGAGACCTGAAGTACCACCCACTACCAGGTAGCACTGTGTGGCTCTATTAAGCTATACCACTGCCTCTGTGCCCACAACCTTTGTGCGGTGGTGGTGGTGCAGTGACTCAGGGCCAGCG
>JAJKFI010034610.1:0-28685 GCA_029204185.1 Lerista edwardsae | reverse complement strand
AGAGAGAGAGAGAGAGAGAGAGAGAGAGAGAGAGAGAGAGAGAGAGAGAGAGTTTTAAAACAATACTACCATAGTTTGTCAAGTGTTCCTGAGAGAGATGATAAAGGGTGTTAGATGACAAGTGCTAAGTTTTTATGGCTTCATAAACATCCTGAGCAAATGTCACAAACCTGAAAAAAACCATTTGTTACAAGAACTTTCCCCAGAAGCCTGAAGGAAGACAAACAAAGTACTGACACTTCAGTAATACCTGTTTAGCACCGTGCTGTCAAATGTGACCAGCACTAAGTAAGAGGGAAATGCGTTGTACCATAAAAGTGTGGGCAGTGAGACGTCACCTGGATTACTATTCAAGTCTGAGGTTTCAGCATAAAAGAAGTTCAGTGACCTGGTGTGTTTGCCATAATGTGAAGCAGTGTGCAGTCTGCAGCTATTGCTTTCAAAAATAGTCCATTTAATCTATCTCATGCTGTATGCAACAAGGTCTATCTGCGTCATGATGGGTGAATCCTTCAGCTTCAAATATACAAAAATCAAATCAGCTCAAACTGAAAGCAATCTCTGGATAACTTGACCATAGCCAGAAATTGTCAAGGCACGGTGCCAGAGGATTGGAGGATAGCCAATGTCACGCCAATCTTTTAAAAAGGGAGAAGGGGGGACCCTGGAAACTACAGGCCGGTACGTCTGTTCCAGGTAAGATGGTGGAAAGCCTCATCAAAGATAAAATCCTAAAACACGAACAAGTACTGCTGAAGGGAAGTCGGCATGGCTTCTGTAAGGGTAAGTCTTGCCTCATGAACCTTTTGGAATTCTTTGAAAAGGTCAACAGGCATGTGGATGTGGGTGAACCTGTGGATATCATATACCTGAATTTCAGAAGGTGTTTGACACAGTCCCCCACCAAAGGCTGCTGAAGAAACTTCACAGTCAGGGAATAAGAGGGCAGGTCCTCTTATGGATTCAGAATTGGTTGAGGGCCAGGAAACAGAGAGTGGGGGTCAATGGGCATTTTTCACAATGGAGAGAGGTGAAAAGCGGAGTGCCCCAGGGATCTGTCTTGGGGCCCGTGCTTTTCAACTTATTCATAAATGACCTGGAGACAGGGATAAGCAGCGAGGTGGCCAAGTTTGCGGATGACACAAAACTTTTCCGGGTGGTGAAAACCAGAAAGGATTGTGAAGAGCTCCAGAAGGATCTCTCCAAGTTGGGGGAATGGGCAGCCAAATGGCAGATGCGTTTCAACATAGACAAATGTAAAGTGATGCACATTGGGGCCAAAAACCAAAACTTCACCTATAGGCTAATGGGTTCTGAGCTGTCTGTGACAGCTCAGGAGAGAGATCTTGGGGTGCTGGTGGACAATTCAATGAAGGTGTCGACCCAGTGTGCGGCAGCAATTAAGAAGGCCAATTCCATGCTTGGGGTCATTAAAAAAGGGGTTGAGAATAAAACAGCCAATATTATCATGCCATTGTACAAATCGATGGTAAGGCCGCATCTAGAATATTGTGTCCAGTTCTGGTCACCACACCTCAAAAAGGACATAGTGGAGCTCAAAAAGGTGCAGAAGAGAGTGATGAAAATGATTACAGGGCTGGGGCACCTCCCTTATGAATTAAGACTGCAGTGTTTGGGGCTCTTCAGCCTAGAAAAAAGGTGCCTGAGGGGGGACATGATTGAGACATACAAAATTATGCACGGAAGGGATAGAGTCGATAAAGGGATGTTCTTTTCCCTCTCTCAAAACACCAGAACCAGGGGGCATCTGCTAAAACTGAGGGTTGGGAGAATTAAAACAGATAAAAGGAAGTACTTTTTTACCCAGTGGGTAGTTAATCTGTCGAACTCTTTGCCACAGGAGGTGGTGATGGCATCTGGTCTGGATGCCTTTACGAGGGGATTGGACAGATTTCTGGAGGAAAGGTCCATTGTGGGCTATAGGCCATGATGGATTGTGCAACCTCCTTACATTGGTGGTGGGCTACTTCAGTGTATCGGGTGCAAGGGAGTGGCAACAGGATCCAAGCATCTTGTTGTTTCATGCTTCCCTGGGGCACCTGGTGGGCTGCTGTGAGATACAGAAAGCTGGACTAGATGGGCCTTTGAGGTATGGGGGGGGTGCAGATACCCCTAAATACCCATGGGGGCATTTCACTCAATATAAATCAGCAAAAACCTTGACATGTATAAGCAAAGCTGGAATCCTATACATACGTACCTGGGAATAAATCCAATTGAATGTAGTAGTGCAGTGGTTCCTAAACCTTTTAGCATTGGGACACACCTAAAAAAAGTTTCACTTTATGAGCCACTCAAGCCTCTGTGACTGAGCAGCAGTGGTCCCCCCCCCCAGTAGCAGATTGTTTAACCGTGATAAACATAAGGTAACCCTTGCCAATTTTGCAGTCCACCAAAAATGGAGTTTGCCCATTGGTGGGCCACGGACCCACAGTTTGGGAACTACTGCAGTAGTGAATTTCTGGCAGGCCATCCTATGCATGTTTCTTCAGCTGTAAGTCCTACATCTGAGGAGACATGCATAGGATTGCACGGTCAGTAATTCCCTACAATTTGCTGCCAATGGAAAGTAACTTGGGGTAGTGGAGTGAGAGGCAGTATTTTACTTGGCTCTGAACAAAAACTCAATTTCCCATTTCCCCTCTGTAAATATTTGGGTCAGTGTCGCGACAATTCTGAAGCGAACATGTACAGGTTTTCCTGCCACAGCTCAGTATCACTAGAAGCACATGTTTATATCATTCAAGGCTTCTGGGTCACCAAAACACACTACGGAAGGTGAAAAGGTTAAGCAAGGCTGCGGATCGCTGGCATCCTGCCAAACATGGTGCTACAGACAAAACAGAACCAGCTGCCAAGTTTGTGGAAGCTGGAGAGGGTCTGAAATATTGTCCTGGAGGGTTGCCAAAATGTCATATGCAAAAGGAAAGGCA
This sequence comes from Lerista edwardsae, assembly GCA_029204185.1. Lineage (NCBI taxonomy): Eukaryota > Metazoa > Chordata > Lepidosauria > Squamata > Scincidae > Lerista > Lerista edwardsae. The sequence goes on along the minus strand of JAJKFI010034610.1, from coordinate 25,731 downwards.
CATTTCTCTCCCCCCGCCCCAAGTTGCTCATGGATCTGAGCTATTTTCAGCCTACGAAAGGCCACCACCACCATGAAATGTGCCACACTCACAGCCTTTCCTAGGTAGCACTGACTCAACAAAATATTTGTGTTATTGTCAGTGCAAAAAGTTGTCAGAGAGAGCCTGAAGTGAAAGCTGAAAGCTTTTACTCTGAAATTCTTCTATAAATTTAAAAGGTTCTGTGTGGCCAGGAGTCAAAGAATCACAGAACTAGTTTCACAAGCCCAAGGGCCCTTTAAAGTCTTTTTTTCTCTCACACAACCCCTCATGCTAAATGGCAAGCAGCTTTTGAAATGGAGAGCAGCTTCCAAAACCATCTGAGACATGTTACGGGGATCAGCTGTTCAAAGAAGCGGGAAAGGCAAAAATTACACTGGGCGTGAACCTAAAATAGTGCTTTGGATCCCGGCCATTGTTTTGTGAACCAAGTCAAACAAGCCAAAGAGAATAAAGGCCCATTCAAAGTTCCAAAGCTCTGAGGGAAGAAATTAGCCCATTTTAACTCAAAACAGGTACAGCCCCCTGTTTTTGGAATCTCCAGCCTTTGGTGGGCTAGAACCTTTTAGTCAACTGGCTACATCCTTATCTACATCCTCATCTTGTTCTTCTGGATTGGAATTTAGGATAGTTTTGGAATGAGAAATGTGAGAAATCGTGGCTGAGTTTTGAAAATTGTGGTGCACTTGAGTTCCAATAAAAGCCGCACATTTAAGCCAGCTGTTCCCAAACTGATGGCCAGGACCCAATTTTTGGTGGGTCATGAAACTGACAGGGCAAATTAGGCTATGTGCATCAAGGGCTTGCTGCTTGGTGTGGGGGCACTGCTGCCTAGTTACCATTATAGCTACACCCCTTGGCCAGTGCCGTCTCTACAGGGAGGGCAGAGCTCTAAGTTTTGCAAGGAGCCTTATATTACCCTGTCATGTAAATCCCTCCTCTCCCTTGCTGCTGTAGCCAGTAAGCAACACCAAGATGTTGCTTTTCCCTGTGAGGATTGGCTAAAACAGTGCAGGAAAGGAGTGATTTCTACTGCAAGGTGAGGCTTCTTGCAAGACTTAGAGCTCTGCCCTCCCTGTAGAGACGCCACTGCCCTTGGCATTTATAAATCAGACAACTGCTGCCATTAGTACTGCAGTATGAGGGGAAGGCAATGCCCAAAGAACAGGCTTGAGCCAATGAATGTAGGCCTCATGGGGAAACCTTTACCTTTAATGCTAAGGGAGGGGGACTTGAACCAAGCAGATGATTTTATGAACCTCCTACTTTGACATGCTCAATTTTGTTTAATTATAAAAATCACAACTAATAGCAGCAGTTGAAGGCCACCACTCCAGAATAGGCACTACATAATTTTATTTTTGCAGTCTTCTAGACATCCCAGTTTTCCCTGTAAAAATATGTTACCTGAAATGTCTAGTATAAAAGAAAGTTTACAACAGGAATCTCTTGTACCTTTTAGCTGCCAAGGCCACATCTCTTAGCCTTGCTCTAATGGTGGGCCACTGTGAGGAAATAATAGAAAAAAATATATATTGTATACACTTTATACCTAATTTAAAGAAATTTTCACCAAAGGAGAAAAAAATGGCAAAATATTGTATGTGCAAAAGGTGCAACTGTGGAAGAAAACCTTGATGGCGTGGGGGTGGGGGTGGGGTAAGAGGAAGGGGGTGGGGGTGGGGTGGGGGTAAGAGGAAGTAACAGCGAGGTAAGAGTGGGAGAGGCATGTAAATATTTATTTATTTATTTATTTATTTATTTATTTATTGAATTTTTACCCCACCTTTCCACCCGAAGGCACTCAATATAATGCCACTGGGCTCAGTGGGCCATTCAAACTCTGTCAGTGGGGGGGGGGGATGGGGCGCATGATCCATATTTGGGGGATGTCTGTTTTAGGGCAAGCCCAAAGGGTTCAAACATCCCAAGAAAAAAGTTGGAGTACAATTAGTAAAAATATTTTCTTACAAATTCAGATCACTTGAAGTTCAATGGGTGGCCATTCTTTTCAAAGAAGCCCCTGGCTGAGAACAACACTATCAGCAGATAGCCAATGTCAAGGACCCCAAGTTCCAAGTTCTTCCTGAAATGGAAGAATGCAGACTTTAAACTTTCACTCCAGCAGTATCTTCTCTAGTGGCTGCTTCCTTCTTTCTTCTGCATCTTTTTAGACTGATCTTTTGGGACAGGGAAGCATTTATTGATCTACTGATGACTACTCAGAAGTAAGTGCAGATAGGGTTGCAGGCTACAGGCGCAATGCCACTCTGAGGTAAGGGAACCAGCATTCCCTTACCTTGAGGAGGCCTCCATGACTGGCCCCCAACTGCAGGATGCAGCACATGCCCCTTGGCACAGCTAGGTCAGTGCTGGAAAGTTGGCTAGGATTGTGCCCTGAATTATATATATGAAGCACTTTTGGCCCAAACCTATTGGTACCAGGCAGCAGTCAGTGCCAGCTGTAAAAGGTACTCTGGCAGTGTGCAAGCTCAGATAAAGGCTGGATCCTTCCTGCATGCTCTGGAATGTCCAGAAGACACCAACATCAGGGGGTATGGTGGCAGGGGGTAAAACTGCCAAATCCTAACCCCCTTTCAGGATGCAATCCCATGGCGCAGGTCCATGCGGATGTCTGCCAGCAATTTTGCTCATGCAGGTCCACGTAGAGCTCCTTGTGCAGGAGAGGCTTATCCCCATGTAAGGAAAATATTTTTCCCTTACTGAGAAGAGACCTCCTCAACTGCTGACCCTAGCAGGATGCAGCAGTAGCCATTTCTGTATCACTGCAGCTGTGTGTGTTTATGGAGGTGGTGGTGGTGGTGGTGTGTGAGAATAGCATTGGGCTGTTAGTGGACCTTTGTTAAAAACGACATTTCTCCGGCATCCAAACAAGAACAGGAACATTTCATAACCTGGAACTAAACATTACCAGTCACCAAATCAAGGCAAGTTATAAATGGAACTGACATAAGGCATCTAAAACAAATTTTCTAATTCTAAAATTTACACTAATCCTAACTGCATGTTAAGCCCATAGGTCCTCTCTAATTCAAGAGTGTGAGGCAAAATCACGCTCCTCTCCTTTTTCTCCCTTGTCACACTATGACAAAACCTAATCAGTTAAGCCTGAAACTTGGTTCAGAAATCCTGGGCCACAAATACAGACCATGTTCTCTAGTACTTTATTTTTATCTTGCAGAATATTCTGGTGCATTATATCTCTATGCTGTTTCCAACCAACCCCTCCCCCCCGCTGCTCCCCTTTACAGCCTGCTGATTATATAAGACAAAAACATTTCCATTACAAGGGCTTGATCACACATTTCCCAATACCATTTTACAGTAATCACCTGGTGAAGGAGGCATTTAGCCATGAGTAACACCTTAATGTTTCACTAAAATTATGTCAGGGAAAATATCACCCATATGGCAGCTTACATCTCTAGCCTTGTACAAATAGCAGGCTTAAAAACATTTACATCAGCCGTCTGCGTTACTAAGGACAGCTCTGAAAACACAGAGAATTAAGAAGGAGCTGGGTATACGCTGTGGAAAACGCCTGTGGCAACCAGCAGGTAAATCAACACCTTTCGCCTCCCACACCTCTTTTGGTCAGCCTTTTCTACCTTTCTCACTCTATTCTGTTCTCTGAAGCACAAGTTCTCTTCTTGCTAAGGGCCAGTATTATTTTCCCCAAATTATGGTTTTTAAAATATATGCTAGGAAATGGCAAGAAAATGGCTGGAGATTATTATATTTATAATGTCCAAATTCTTAGACACAGACACAGACCAGTTGTTGAGAGCTTTGCTGGATACAGATCTTGTAGCCTGATTCTGTGCATATTTGGTCAAAAGCAAAGATCTGAAACAGAGGAAGCATGACGTATACTGATTCAGACCATTGGTCCAGCTCAGTACCGGAAATATTCAACGGCTCTCCAAAGTCTCAGATAAAAATCTTAGTTTGCTTGAGGTACTGAGGAAAAAAAACTGGATACAGGCGTGCCCCAGTATCCACTGATTTGGTATCCACAGTTTCAGTTATCCATGGATACCATGGATACTGGGATGCCTATTAACAAAATAAAGGTAAAGGTTTCCCCATGACCGAATGGTCTAGTCATGACCAAACTGTAGGGGGTGGTGCTCAACCTTCCAGTCAGAAAGCCCAGCAGCAGCAGTTTAACCCACAGCACCACCACGTCCCTGTTAACAAGATAGGGGACCATTAAACAAATCTATTCTTTAACCTTGTTGCAGCAAAACCACTGATGTTACCCGTCTTTAAAAAGGCATCCCCAGTATCCACGGTTTCAGGTATCCACAGTGGAACGGAACCCCAGCAGATACCTGTCTTCCTGTCTCTTTCTGTCTCATTGGTGTCACTAGGCTTTGCATCACCCAGTGTGAGAGCTCATCATGTCACCCCGATGGACCTCCTCCCACACCTTGACAAGATCATACAGAGTAAATTACAATATCACACGTACAACCTAAATGCAGTGGCAACAAATTAGTAACCAACAAAAAACCAATGACCAACTTGATGACATTCACATAACTAAATAAGAGTTCTAGTATCAGCTCTGATACATGGAAATCAGAGCTGACTTATACCAACACCTTAGTGGTTCCCTGCTATGCCATAAAGCACCTCACTGGCTCTTGGAACAATCAGTCTCATTGGTCAGTTTTGAATTAAGAATGCACTTCTTGTTACAGAAGGAAGTGCTTTCTTTGGTTTTTTTTGGCCATAACATTTGATAGAATAAAGACATTTCAACATCGTCTGTTTCATTGCATTTCGCTGTAAATTCTGCTTCAAATTATATGTAACATGAAGCATTAGTCAAAAATACCAAGATTTCACAATTGTGGGCATTTGTGTTATACACAATGTCAACATACACATGGAGCACGTAATCCAGTGCAGCCCGCACACCCCTTGCAATGCCACTATCCTGTCTACAGCATCACAGTGTGCTCTGCACATGGAAAGGCAATGTGTTTTCCTTTTTGGCTGCCTGAATTTTGCATTCTAAAAGTGTCCACAGTTGGATGCTGTCCTGGGCCTTCCCTGCAGGGCAAATGTGGGTAAATCAGTAGCATGCAATTCCATGATTGGTGGTCACACAGGAGAGAAAAGTGTTATTCTTTCCCTATATACACAATTTTTATCCTGAAAATCCCCCCCCCCCCGGAATTGAGACTCTGCCCATCAAGCAGCAATTTTCCAAATGGATTCTTCTAGGGAGGCAATCTGGGGAATAAAAATGGCATATAGGAAAAGAATTAACCTCCCCCTCCTTGAGCACCCTACCTTTGATTGGGATGCCTCCACCCCACATTGTGGGGCTGTTTTTAAGAAAACAGAGGTGCTTCTATTCAGAAATAGGCCTTGGGAGTATGTGTTTGCATGCCTGTCTAGTTGGGCCCTTTTGAAAAGGCTACCTGTAGCTTACTGGGTGGCAGCTTCGGAAATGCCTGTGGCTTTATTTTGTTAGCAAACCCAGGTGACCTATATGGGCCTTTTTCTTTTCCTTTTCCCCCCTTACTTGTTGATGGCTTGATATTTTAATGAACTAATAGTTACCATCAGTGTTGCCTGCAGCTTCAAACGTTCTTTAAACACGTTGATGTTTTTAAAGGTGGTGTTTTTTTAAAAAACAACAACAACTGAGAATGTGGCCACAGTTCTGCCTTGCTCAGAATGACTGACTGTGAAGCCGTCTCATAACGCTTCATTAGCTTGGCAAAACGCTTACGTGTGCACACATGACCCATACCCACGAACCTAGCAAAGTGAGGGTGCAATGGTAAAATGGACAGTATTATTTATCTTGTTGTGCAGGCTTATTCCTGGGCAATAAGCTTTGCATATTCATAACAGCAGGTGCTTTCTCTGGCACACAGTGTTTTCATTCTATAAAAAGCGATTGTGAAATCAGTGTCCAATAGTACTAAAGAATGATGACGCAGTTTAGTCCCATTTTACATGAATAGTCAGAAGGCTAGGCAGGACAGCAGCTGGCATTTTGTACCGAAAGTTCCCTTCAGCACAGGCCATTGATTTGACTCTATGCTATCAGGGCTAAAGTGTGTTAAAAGCAGCGATGGGATCTGCAAATTGAGAAGGGGAACGCTGGGCAGGACTTATGCGGGACTTCCATGTGATTGGCTGCCCGTCTGCAGCGTTCTGTGGCTGCCCTGGCCTCAGGGGGGCTGCCCCCGGTTGGTGCGCCCCACCGCTGCTCGCCCTGGCACCCGCCGCGCCCCCCACCCGTCCTCTGCAGTGAGCAGGAGCCCCCCCCCCGAGGCCAGGGCAGCTGCGGAACGCTGCGGACGGGCTGCCAATCATGTGTAAGTCCCGCCTAAGTCCCGCCCAGCGTTACCCTTCTCAATTTGCAGATCCCATCGCTGGTTAAAAGGTACATATTCATCTTCTTGCCTAATCCCTACAACTGTAGGCATGTTTCCTATTTCTTCTCACATCGTGCTTTTGAGCAGAACAGTGCTTACTTTGAGGTAGTGTTCTGCCAAATTCCCTGTTGGGCCTCCCCAAGGGCCCCAATGCCCACTAGGCTAACTAGTTTCCCTTCCAGAGCGGCCTCAGAGATAGGCAAGACGGAGGGGGTTCAATCATCATCATCATCAACAACAACAGGTACTTATATACAAGGTATTCACCCACTGGGCCTCCTCTCTTCCAGCAGCTTTGATTGGGATCACTGGCTGGCTAGCCTCCTCCAGACTGCCCTCATCACTGGCTTAGCTCCAAACTACCCTAAGTCTAGCACCAACAAACCCCACCAACAAACGATAGGCAGTCAGCTTGCCCAAGCCATAACTGTCTCCTCCACTTGGTGGCTCCAGGGCAGTGATGTCATCCGGGCGCGCCAAGAACCAGAACGCCCGGATGATTGACAGCCCTCCGCCCCTATGGCAGAGGGCTGCCACGCCTCCCTGAGCCTCATAGCGCCCGAATCGCTCCATTTCAGAGTGATTCGGGACACGAGGGAGGGAGGGCGGGCCCAGGAGCAGCTCGCCCGTCCTCCGGAGAGGCGGCGTGGCCCGGGCCCGTCCGCAGAACTGGCAGAACGGCGTACTGGGCCGTTCCGCCTGGATTATGCCACTGCTCCAGGGGTGTGGCAGCCATACAACAATTCCCAATAGTCTCCCACAACAAGCTTACCTTCCTTTATCCAGTCCAGCAATCCGTCCAGTCCATCCAATAGTCCTTCAGGCAGGCAGGCCATCCAGCACTCCATCAGTCCAGTCAGTCAGTCAATCAGCCACCTTCCTTCCTTCCTTCCTTCCTTCCTGCACCTACCTGGTGCTAATCACCTTTCCTTTCTTAATCCATCCAGCACCTACCTGGTGCCATCCTCCAGCACCTACCAAGGTCCTTTACTCAGGAGCTACTTTACCCACTTTATACTGAGGCCAGCCAATCGGTGTCTGTTGCTAGGCAGGCTCTAGCATCAGCCACACCATTTGCACCTGTGCTAACCTCCCTTCATTGCCAGGGGCCTCATCAGCCTACAGCTATGCTCTCGAGGCTTGCAAAGACCTTGGAGGTTAACCCTATAATCCCTGGCTTATCTGGGACAAGGGGCCATTGCTGATACCATTCCCTTTCTCCTCGGGGTAACTCCTGCCTTTTCCAGTACAGGTAGGGCTCACCAGAACCTGAATTCTCTGTAATAGAGCACCTGCTTTGCATGCAGATGCTCCCAGCTTTGATCTCTGGCATTACCAGTTCAAGCTGGGAGACAAAGCCCTGCCCTAAAGCACTGGAGGGCTGCTTCTGATCAGTATAGACAAGGCCAACCTATCTGGACCAATGGTCTGCTCAGTCTAAGGCAACTTCATATTTCAACACCAAACATGTTCCTCTTTGTCCTGCAAAATCTTCTCTCAGTATTAGTTAACCTTTAGGATCATGACTGAGGATTATTTGTAAAGACAACTGCAGTTGACTAAGTAATAACTGCTAAATCGCAGGCTACAGCCTGGAGAGGAAAGGCCTTTGCAGATCAATAATTTGCACTTATGCATATTTTCCCTCCCCCAGTTCAAATGTTATGTGTCCATTTCTCTTGTTATTTTCTAAATCTATATTTCAAAATTGGTTCGACTCAGTTGGGCCATTGCTTCAGTGACTACACTGGCTCCCGATTCGTTTCCAATCTGAATTCAAAGTTCTAGTCTTGACTTTTAAAGCCCTTTACAGCCTGGGTCCAGGGTATTTGAGGGACTGCCTTCATCCATACAATCCTACCAATCTGCTCAAATCATTAGTGGTGGCCTTTCTGTCTGTGCTGCCACCAGTAGAGGTGACAGCTAGGAATCAGGACTTCTCAGTGGTGGCTCCTCATTTATGGAATTCCCTCTCGAAACTAAGAACTGCTCCCTTGCTGGAGACCTTTTGGCAGGGTCTTAAGACCTTATTTCAGAAGGCATTTGAGTGAGACAGTGGGCTGGCATTTTTTAATTGTTAGGTGATCTTGGTGGTTCTGTTTTTTAATGTTTTAATCTTTTAATTGGTTTTATAGTTAATTTTTTTAGTATTTGTTTATGTTTTTAATATTGTTTTACTGAACTTATGAAAGCAGCTTTGAAACCCCTTCAGTGGGGAAAAAGGTAGAATAGAAATGTTTTAAATGAAATAAAATATTACTTACGTTAAGTTTGTGTTGCCTCTCTTCATTACTTCTTGGTTAGACATGAATTCTAATCTTATCTTGACTCCTTTCAGTCTGGCTTCAGACCAGGGTTTGGGACAGAGACAGCTTTGGTCACCCTCATGGATGACCTTCACCATGGACTAGATAAGGGAAATGTATCCCTACTGGTCCTTCTAGACCTCTTAGCAGCCTTTGATACAATTGACCATAGTATTTTGCTGGATTGGCTAGCCAAGCTGGGGGTAAAGGGCACTGCTCTGGAATGGTTCCACTCCTTCCTGGATGACAGGTCCCAAATGATGATGTTGGGGGACACCTGCTCGGCACTTTGGCCTTTACAACATGGAGTGCCTCAGAGCTCTATTCTATCCCCCCATGCTCTACAATATACACATGAAACCCCTGGGGGAGAAAATCCGGGGGGTTGAAGTGGGGGGTCACCAATATGCTGATGACGTTTATCTCTCTTTACCATCCCAAACTGAAGAGGCTGTGAAGGTCCTGGGACACTGTTGGGGTATGGATGAAAGCTAATAGGTTAAGACAAAATCCAGAAAAGACAGAAGTCCTCCTGTTTCACCCACTCTGAATGTAGTGACACTTCTCCCTCAGGAACAGGTGCACAGTCTGGGAGTGCTCCTGGACTCTCAGCTGTCTCTGGAGAACCAGGTAGTGGCTGTGACTAAGAGTGCATTTGCCCAGCTTCGATTGGTGCACCGACTATGACCATAATTGAACCATTCTGACATGACCACAGTGGTCCATGCATTAGTGATTTCAAGGCTGGACTACTGTAATTCACTGTATGTAGGGCTTCCCTCGAGAACTGTTCGGAAACTGCAGTTAGTACAAAATGCAGCAGCCCAGGTGGTTACAGGGGCTAGATGGTTTGACTCAGTAGGACCACTCCTTCAGTGGCTGCAGTGGCTACCCATTCACTTCCAATCTCAATTTAAGATGATGGTACTGACCTTTAAGGCCCTTTATGACTCAGGCCCAGCCTACCTAAAGGACCACCTTCTCCCATACATACCAGTTCACCCTCTTAGATCATCTAAAGGGGCTCTCCTGCAAGTGCCCCCCCCCAATGTCCCAAGTTAAAGGGGCGAGCCTTTTCTGTAATGGCTCCACAAATATGGAATTCCCTTCCAGAAGAATTAAGAACTACACACTCCCTCATGGCCTTTCATAGAGGGCTCAAATCATACCTATTTTGTCTGGCCTTTGGATGAGGGTTGGCTGTCTGCCCTCTGTTCCTCTGGAAAATGGTCATAGTTTCCTTACTCCCCTGGTCAATTGTTTTCCTGCCCTCCAACAGGCCTGATGAGGAGAATTGGGTCTAGCTTCATTCTTGAACATTCTTTGTGTTCCCATTAAATGTTAAATGTTTTTCCCATTAAATGTTAAATGTTTACTTATTATGGTTTCATTGTACTTTGTTGTTCTCTGTATTTGGGCATTTGCTTCGGCCTGGGAAAGGCCAGGTATAAATTCTTCAAATAAGTAAATAAATAAATAAGTAAGTAAGTAAATAAATAAATAATTCCTGTAGAATTCATTATACTTAGTATATACTTAGTAACAACATTTTTTGGTACTTTTTGGCTTTGAAATATATTATTTTAATAATCAACCATGATTATGATTTTTAATTTTGTTTAGATTTTATTTCTGATTTTATTACTGAGCATACCTTTATTAATTTAATAGCTTATTGCATTGAGGATATTGCTGTGATATGAATTTGTATGAATTGTTTTATGTATTATGTTTTTGTAGTATTGATTACTGTTTACATCTGTCATAATTATCACCTGCTATGGGCCTCCCTTGAGAAAGAAAAGTGGGTTAAAAATATTAGTTAAATCAATTACTCATGTTTAAGGGCGCAATCCCAGGCACCCTCTCGTGTCGATGCAACATTGTTGTGCTGTCACAACAGACATTGCGTAGATGCAACAGATGTTGAGCTGATGCGGGAGCACCAAGCAGCACCCCCATGTTGGTGCTGAGTCTCCCAGGCTGGCACTACCTCCAGCGCTGGTCTGGGAGCATGAGTGGAGGGCCCCCCCGTGCGCCAGCCAAACCCGACTGGCGCAAGGGCAGCTCTGGCTGGGAGGGAGGGCCCTTCTGGGGGGGTGGAACTGTGGGGGGGCAGGCCAGCAGGTGTGAGGGGATGGGCTTTGGACATGGCTGTTATCAACCCACTGAGTGTTACCAACCCAGTGAGGGATGGGCTTTGGACATGGCTGTTAGGCTGCACCCAAGGCCTCATCCCCAGGTTTCATGGCCCCGATTCAGGCCTCGTGGTCTCCTCGGATCTGAGCCCGCAATTTCATGGGAGCAGATCTAAGGAGCACATTGGGGAGGCCTTGTGCCAGGGAGACATCAGCCTCCCCATACACTGCGTTGGATGCAGCGCAGGCATACGATTGCGCTGTCGAAGGCATTCTGAAACATTAAAAACACATACTTAAAAACCAATAATCACAATTATCACAATCACGTTTCTGTATAAATTATAAAAACCTTCGGGTTTCTGAATAAAGTCTGCCCATGTAAACCGCCTTGAGTTATAGTCATTAGAGAAATCTGGTGACCTAAGAAAGGCGGCATATAAATCTAAGTATTATTATTATTATTATTATTAGTAGTAGTAGTAGTAGTAGTAGTAGTAGTAGTAGTAGGGCAGCCAGTGCTGCTGGCTTATTTTTAGCTTCAAAAAACCAAACAAAGTAAAAGCAAGGGGCAGTGTTTGGAGTGATTGCTCCAAACGCTGCCCCTTTCTGTTGCTTGCCTCCAAAAAAGAACACTCAGGATGGTGTTCACCCACACAAGCGTTCCTGAAGTAATTGCGGTGACATGATGATGTCACCTCAATTACTTCCGTGTCACTGGGCCTCACCAGACCAATCACCCACCGAAGTGGATCACATATCCCTAGCATATGCTAGGGATAAGCTTGTAATGCAATATCTCAAACCCAAATGCTAACATTCATTTCTATGTTACAGAAGTGTTGCATTTGTTATTGTTTGGTACAATTAATGTGACCAATAAAATGCTTTTAAACATGGCCAGCTTCATCTCTAATAATGAGGAAGTGGACGTTTTCCCATGCCCCCGCCCCCTCATGGCACAGCTCCATGTTACATCATTTTTCCAATGCAGATTGTCCTGCTGTAAAGCTATGAATGCTTAGGAGACTGGAAGTTTTGTTTCCTGGCAACCTCCTACTGTGGCATCCTGCTTTTTTAACATTCCCTCCCACTCAGAAAGCATGGCTCAGAAACCATTCTGGCCCCAAACAGGATTCAGCCTAATGTCCATTAGTCTGGGCTCCAGTTATAGGAAATATGTGGTTTGGGGGGAAAATTGTCATGGTGCTTTGCAGGATTTAAAAATTGGTCTCAAAAAAGGGAAGCCCAGATATTCAAATACTTGAATATTTGCCAAATATTTGACATTTATAGAAGACATTAGTTATTTAGAGCGCAGTCCTAACCTGGAGTTACACCAACTCAGTTAGGCTAGCAAAGTTTGGCCGGCACCAGGGCCACCATAAAGTATGTTTGGACCACTCAGAGTCAGAGAGGCCAGCACACAGATGCGCGCCATCCTCCCTGACTCCGAGAGTGGTCCAAACGGAGTAACTAATGTCTTCTATAAATGTCATATATTTGGCAAATAGTCAAGTATTCAGAGAAGATACAGCGAATATTCAACATCAACAATTTTCAGAGAAATATTCTGAAGAAAATCTGAGGGTCCAAATTCACATTGGGTGTAACTCTTTCATAAAACCAGAAAGAGGACTTTTGCCAATCAAATGTTTTTGCCAATCCAAGGGCTTACGTAAGGAGAAAATTCCATTTTAAATGGATAAGTCTTACAAGAGGGTCATGTTTTGTTTTCCATATGCCAAACATGATTAATCCATATGGGCCTAATTAGCATGAATTTAGAACTAGAATGATTTCTAACTTTACAGTGGCATACTTTTAATTTTGTCCAGCATTACAAAACATATTTTTCTACTTTGGGAATAAGTTCATTAAAAGTATGTTTCTGAGTTAAGGTTTAGTTTATATCCAGTTAAGCTCTGGTGCAAATTCCTAGGGCTAAGTTCAAAACCCATGAAGAATGGATTTTATAATGGAAATACTGACACTATCTTAACTATAATGCAGCAGGAAAGCTAGCTATGTAATGAATAGAAAGCCACATTTCAATTTACAAAATGTAAAATGTACTCAAAGCAAAACATATGCTAAAATGTACACAAAGCAACATTTAAATAGCTATTCAGGCAACCAAATGACAGACTTAACAGACTGTTCTGTAAATTTCTGGAAACATTGAGGATTTAATTCACTCATCTGGATGACTTTATAAGCTAATGCCAACTTTTTGGCTTTATGAGTCATCCCCAATTCACTGATTTAGGTGATGAGTTATGTAGTCCTTTGTGTAGCCCCTGTCCTATGAACAGTGTCTCATACAGCACATCAACTGACTCATGAAACTCATAGGCATTAAATCAGTAAGACTGTTCAATACGGGGGGAAAACAGCACCAGGTTAACAAAGGGCTGGTCCACACATGAGGTGGGGTGAAGCAGTCGCTTCAGTTGCAGATTGGCGGATTAGGCATGGATGCCCTGGGGTCCCCATGCTTGTGCTGGGCCACCTCTGTAATCTGCCTGACATTTTCCATCCAGCAGCTGCCCCAGCCGTTAAATTGGCTCAGGGAAGGGATGAAGCTGCTGGTGATTATAATTGTAGCAATAAAAGGTTAGCCAGTAGAGGGAGCTGGTTTGTACTGAATTTCTTGGGGAGTAGCTCAGGCCATATATTTTCCAGTTGGTTATAATTGCTGGGATAGAGACCTAGATGGAAGTTTCTGTACCAATGGTCCAAATATATAGTACTTTGTTGTTCAGACGCTAAGTCGTGTCAGAGTCTTCGCGACCCCATGGACCACAGCAAGCCAGGCCTCCCTGTCCTCCACTAGCTTCTGGAGTTTGCCCAATTTCATGTTCATCGCTTCGGTGACACTATCTTACCATCTCATCCTCTACCGCCCCCTTCTCCTTTGCCTTCAATCTTTCCCAGCATGAGGGTCTTTTCTAAAGAGCCTTCTCTTCTCATGAGGTGGCCAAAGTATTTGAGCTTCAGCTTCAGGATTTGTCCTTCCAGGGAGCAATCAGGCTTGACTTCCTGGAGGATTGACTGATTGGATCTCCTTGCAGTCCAGGGGACTCTCAGGAGTCTTCTCCAACACCATAATTCAAAAGCATCTATTCTTTGGTGCTCTGCCTTTCTTATGGTCCAGCTCTCACAGCCATACATTGCTACCTGAGGGTCTCATCTTCCAGTGTCATATCGTTTAGCCTTTTAGTTTTGTAATCCATGGAGTTTTCTTGGCAAGAGTACTGGAGTGGGTTGCCATTTCCTTCTCCAGTGGATCACATTTAGTCAGAACTCTCTACTATGATCTGTCTGTCTTTCATTGAGCTACTCAAGCCCCTTCGCCACGACAAGGCAGTGATCCATGAAAGGGATACAGTACTTTACGGTGTAAGAATGCAAGAATGGTCCAGATATACTTTACGGTGTCCCTTGTGCCAGCCAAACTTTGCTGGCCAAATTGTGCCGGCCTAACTTCAGGTTTAATGGCAGAAAGTGAGGAAGACCTAAAGAACCTTCTGATGAGGGTGAAAGAGGAAAGTGCAAAAATTGGCTTGAAGCTCAACATTAAAAAAACTAAGATCATGGCAACCACTCCCATCACTGCCTGGCAAATAGAAGGGGAAGAAATGGAAGCAGTGACAGACTTTATTTTCCTGGGCTCCAAAATCACCGCAGATGGTGACTGCAGCCATGAAATTAAAAGACGTTTGCTTCTTGGGAGAAAAGCTATGGCAAACCTAGACAACTTAATAAAAAGCTGAGACATCACCCTGCCAACAAAGGTTCGCATAGTCAAAGCTATGGTTTTCCCAGTAGCAATGTATGGCTGTGAGAGCTGGACCATAAGAAAGGCAGAGCACCGAAGAATAGATGCTTTTGAATTATGGTGTTGGAGAAGACTCTTGAGAGTCCCCTGGAAGTCAAGCTTGATTGCTCCCTGGAAGGACAGATCCGAAGCTGAAGCTCAAATACTTTGGCCACCTCATGAGAAGAGAGGACTCTTTAGAAAAGACCGTCATGCTGGGAAAGATTGAAGGCAAAAGGAGAAGGGGGTGGCAGAGGATGAGATGGTTAGATAGTGTCACTGAAGCGGTGAACATGAAGTTGGGCAAACTCGGGGGGCTGGTGGAGGACAGGGAGGCCTGGCGTGCTGTGGTCCATGGGGGTCGTGAAGAGTTGGATACGACTTAGCGACTGAACAACAACAACAAACTTCAGGTTAGGATTGCGCCCTTACAGAGGGTTGCAGTAAGGATAAAGAAGGAAAGTGCTCTTAGGAGAAAGGTCTAGATCTTTCTAGGAGCCAGCAATGCTTCTTGTAGCTTCCAGCTTGGCAACTAGCTTGGCTAGTCTGGGGGCACCATTTTTTTCCTTCTGCTCAGGCAGCAAAACGTTTGGCTTTTGCTCACCTTTGAGGACCATTGCAAGCAGGTATTGTTTCATTTTAATTCCCATTATTGTAATGACATTAAAGGAGGTCCAATTTAGGAGGTAAGAGAACACTTTGTTACAAAAGTACACACACTCACTGAACGAAAAGACAGTTTCACCATACGGCAATGTTTTTGTTGTACAAGTATGGATAAAACCTGAGGCCATGACCCCAACCTTATTGTTGTTCAAGAAATGGAAAGTTAAACAGTTAAGGCAATGCCCTTGCAAATATTTACCCAAATGCTTAACCTTAACTCCTCAATGGCCTCAGGGGAAGTCCCATAAACATCCATCCTGGAACTGGAAGGGTTGCTTATCTGAGCAAAATCTACTCAGCCAGATCTGATGTCTGCCTCCCCCAACATGATCATACTTGTAGCTCAAAAAGGATCAAACATGTAACATCTTTGTCATATTAGTAAATTCATAAAGGGTGGCCAGGAACTTCCTCTGGACCGTGTGGTCGTGTTGGGATTGGAACCAGTGGTGGGATTCAAATAAATTAACAACCAGTTCTATGACATCATAGACGGAGCCAAAAAAAACCCAAAGCCAGCCAAGGTAAGTGAATGAGCGGGGCCCGGCCATTTAACAACCGGTTCGATAGAACCTGGGCGAACCCCCTGAATCCCACCACTGATTGGAACCTTCTGCTCTGTTTGCCACAGTTTCACAATTGTGAAAACAGGCAGGGACTTTGGGAAGCTAGGCCAGCAAAGTTTGGCTGGCTCAATGGGCCACCATAAAGTGCGTTTGGACCACTCTCGGAGTCAGGGAGGATAGCACATGTCTGTGTGCTGGCCTCTCTGACTCTGAGAGTGGTCCAAACCAGTGATGTCATCTGGTAATGAAGAACGGGAACTCTGGGCGGGACTTACGCGTGATTGGAAGCCCGTCCATTAAGTTCCACGGCTGCCCTGGCCTCGGGGGGGGGGGGTGCCCTCAGTTGGCGCGCCTCACCGCTGCTCGCCCAGGCACCCAGCGCACCCCCCACCCATCCCCCCTGGTGAGCAGGCGCCCTGCTGAGGCCAGGGCAGCCGCGGAACGGAACGGACGGGCAGCCAATCACGCGTAAGTCCCGCCCAGCGTTCCCGTTCTTCATTACCAGATTACATCACTGGTCCAAACATATTTTATGGTGTTCCTTGTGCTGGCCAAACTGTGCCAGCCTAACTCCAGGTTAGGATTGTGCCCTGAGAGTCAAAGCCAGAGAATGGGGGTCTGTGAATGGGGTTCTGTGGTCTGCAAAGAAGACCTATTGGAACTGGCTCACTTCATGATAGTACTCATGTGGAAAATGGTCGTTTGACACATACACAAATAATCATTTTCCTTTCCAAAAACTCTCTTTCCCAGGGTGGCCAATCTTCCAGGATTTCTGGACTGGCCTGGGGTCTTCAGGAATCAGCAGTGCCCAGGTGGCTACTGGGAGCAATCCTGGAATTTTTAACAGGGCCCCCAGGAGTTTCCATTATCATGTTGGGAAAAACACCTCCAGAGATGCATCAGTCAGAGATGGTAATCCTGCTCTTCCCACCTTAGTAAGACTCCCATTGCATCCATATCTCAAGTGAGAACTCTGCATTGTCACTGAAGCATTGAAGAACTCCTCACATTTTGGACAGTACCCAGGTGCAGAACGTCTGTTCATAGTTCTAATGGAATGACTGTAGCTAGATTCTTTTTTTACAGGTCGGCCACCCAGATGCATTGCACACAGATTGTACCTGATTGTACCAGAGTAGAATAGAGCCCTCCTATGAATGGGGGTCTACACTGATGATGTGCATGCTTCTTCATGTACAGGATGCAGGACAGGGTGCAGGCATCTTGTTGTCTCATGCGCTTCCTGGGGCACCTGGTGGGCCACTGTGAGATACAGGAAGCTGGACTAGGTGGGTCTTTGGTCTGATCAAGCAGGGCTCTTCTTATGTTCTTATGCTTAGCCCTCCAAACATCACCAACATTTGTCTGCAGTGTCAAAATGTATGTGGGGAGAGGTCAGTGGTGTCATTCAAATGATTTAGGAACAGGAACTCACTTTTGATTGGCACTTGTCGGGAACCCGGAACCAGCCACGGAGCCCGTTAGGATCCGGAACGCCCGTTCTGGTCCGTTCCTCCTGAATGATATCACTGGGAGAGGTCCTCCCTGTAGTAAAATCCTCTTTATGGGGTGGATGGGGCTGGTGCTGAATGTGTGCATCTGCACCGGACTCCTAGCTGGCCTTATGTGGCCATCTCCATAACTGTATTTCCTAGAACAGGTTCTGGGAGTCTTGCAGCACAATTCTGCACATGTTGACTCAGAAGTCTCGCTATGTTCAATGGGATGCACTTACAGAGGCATCAAGTCCAGATGACAAGCAGTAATAGCGCCATACTATTACCATGCTATTACCGCAGTGTGGTGGCACTGCGGGTTAAACTGCTGCTGCTGGGCTTTCTGACCAAAAGGTTGGGAGTTTGCGACCACACAACGGAGTGAGCTCCCGTTGCTTGTCTCGGCTCCTGCCAACATAGCAGTTCGAAAGCACGTAAAAATGCGAGTAGATAAATAGGGACCACTTTCGTGGGAAGGTAACAGCTTCCATGTGCTATAGAGTATAGTCATGCTGGTCACATGACCACGGAAGCTTGTCCTCGAACAAACGCCAGCTCTACAGGCTTAGAAACGGAGATGAGCCCCATCCCCTACAGTCGGTCATGACTAGACTATTTGGTCGTGGGGAAACCTTTACCTTTACTCTGCCCTAGTCAGACCTCACTTGGAATACTGCATCCACTTCTGAGCACTGCATTCTAAGAAGGCCATTGGTAAGCATTGCTAAGTTTGAGAGGAGGGCAGCTAAGAAGAAGGGGGTCTGGAAATCAAATCCTAGTGGAGTATAGACTAAGGGGACATATGACAGCCATATTCAAACACCTGCAGGCCTGTCACACAGAAGAATGTGAGACAGTGCTCCTTGTGGTTCCTGAGAGCAGGATTATATTCAGTGGATTGAAAGTATGGGAAAGCAGATTTAGGCTGAACATGAGTAAGAATTTCCCAAGTGTAAAACGTACACCACTGAAACAGTATGCCTTGGGAATTAATGGACTCTCCCTTATTGAAGGTTTGCAAACTGAGGGTGGACAAATACTATAGCAGTTGTACCCAAGCAGAGATGAGCAATATTGTACCTGGGTATAGGTTAATGTACAGACAGCTCTGAGCAGAACAATGTGTCAGCCTAAATGCCCAATGTCACCTGTTTGTGATGACTGCATTTTGTTCTAGCCATAGCATCTGTGGTAATTGTCTGCTCCTGGAACAAAGGGATGAGTGAATCAAGAATGCCCAATTTGCCATGTTGCCCTCCTCCCACATATACCACGCTCAAAGAAAACAGAATAATGGAATACAGAATGTCAGGCTTGACTCAAGGCAAATATGAGTCAAATGGCCTATTCTCCATGAGAAAAACATGCATTGCCCCACTTGGCTTTTTGTGGCATGACTTTCAAAGGTCATGCCACCCTAAGCCAGTTATATTGGTTATCACTGTCTGCAAGTTGGCCACCTCAGTCCTGAATGTATGAATTAGCCCTGTGAATTTCACTAGCATTTGCCCATCAAAAGATAGAGAATGCAAGAACTAGAGACAATTTCTCCGGACACCCTGAAAAACAGCTGCAAGTTGGCATTGATAAGCCTGGTATAAATAGGCTGGTGGTTTGATATTCAGAGGAGTGCATGACATGGAAAAAAAATTCTCTTGTGGGGTTCCATTAATCTTTTGGACTCCCATTTTGTTTGACTCTGAGCCCAGAATATGTTTCTGGATTGATTTGTAAAGTCCCTATTCGGTTTCTCTTGTTGCCGTCTCTCTCTCTCTCTCTCTCTCTCTCTCTCTCTCTCTCTCTCTCTCTCATGAGCTGGAACATGGTAGGTTAAAAAAAATTGTTTCTCCACCAGTGCTACAATCTTTTCATAATAGTGGCCATTTTGTTTACTCATGCAGCCATGGATGAAGCAGAATCCCAGTGCAAATATGCATCTACAAAATGATGCTCTGGAGTTGCTAGCACAAGCAATGGCAATGAGCAGGAGCCCCTCACCCCCACCCCAAAAAGACGCTCATTCTTAACCATTTGGAGTTCCCTGGCCCATTTGCCTTAGCATGAATGAAAGTGTCTTCCTTCATTGTAGTTTTAATTCGTTCTGAGCCAAGCACACACTCCCTATTGATGTTGCAAGGCAGATCCTCATACATAAAGAGCCGGTTTCAGGCTTTGACATTTCTGAAGTTGTCTCTAGTCAACAGGATAATTTAATTAATACAATTAAGAATTTAATAACAGCCCTGTTGGGTCCTGCCCAAGGTCTCTCCAGACCAGCACACTGTTTTAACAGTGGCTAGTCAGAGGCACCCAGGAAATACACAAATGTGCAGCATGAGACTGTGCCCTGCATTGCGTTTCAGCTGCCCCCTACCCTGCACGGCATGCAGTGCAGGCCAACCAGCCTCCCTGCTCCTGCACAGGTTAGGTTGCACTGCCAGTCTTTCAAAGGGAGGCAAGTCATTACTCATACTGAAGTAGAAGCATACGCTTTCCACATTTCAGTTACTTGGAAAGTGGGAAGGGACAAGCGTTCACATGAAGTGAGTAACTTGATGCCACCTTGTTACTTAATTCACAGCTCTCCTATAAGTCATGTACTCATTAAGGAAAGACTTCAACAACACTTGAACGGAATTCTTTCAACTGCTGATATTCACACCTAACTAAAAAATGCAGTGCCCTCATCAAGAAACCACTGGTGAAAGAATTAAGAGGAACAAGAAGGGTCCAGATCAATAGTTAGTGAGTATTAACGGATGTTCTTCTTTTACGTTAATTGTACATTTGGGGGTACAGAGTCCCCTACTGTGTAACAGAGATGTATACAAATGTTTCCTTTTCAGATATTTTCCATCCATCAAGATGTCTGAGGCTACATGTGTTCCAAATTTCAACAAATTTCAACACGCACAAATGGGTGCTGGGCCGACAAGCAGTAGCATCAGCCCGTGGACGCTATGGAAAGCAGCAGGTAAGCCTGCTTACCATACCGGCCGAGCCTGCCATGCTGGCCGAGTCCCCCTGCCAACCCAATGCGGGCCACTGCAGCCCACTTGCATTTGTGCCTGCTAAATAGCAGGTGCAGGTCCGAACAGCCCTATCAGGCTGCCTGTGGCTTACTGTGGGGCAAGGAAACGGTTGTCCCCTTGCCTAATTTGGTTAGGCCTGCTTGCTCCAGCCCAAGTTGTGCTGCCCGGGGCATCCCCTGAGTTCCCTGTTTACCTATGCAATCATCTTACTTTTGGATGCAGGCAAGCTTTCATGCATGTTCCTAAAACAAAACCACCATCTAACTATGCTAACAAAGAATGTACAGTGTTTCTAGAAAATTTTGTTAAAAAATACATCCTCAGAGTCATGGGAGATGAATTTGCCTAGATGAATGTCATAGATGTCCATAAGGAAAGCTAAAACTTCCCAAGAGCTGTTCCCATTATCATACCCACTGAAAATTCTGCCACTGCAATTGTGAAAAGTACCACAAAGAACCTGCATCCAACTATGATTGTCCCTCACGCAACTGTGCCTGCAGAATCCTTTTGATTTACCTGTCCAGTTGTTTATCAGGGATGAAAGAACAGAGGGAGGAACGAAGTCAGCCCTTCCTTATCTGAAAAAAGCTGATCAGCACAAGCAGTGGTGTCATGCAAATGATTTAGGAACAGGAACTCACTTTTGATTGGCACTTGTCGGGAACCCGGAACCAGCCACGGCGCCCGTTAGGATCCGGAATGCCCGTTCTGGTCCGTTCCCCCTGAATGACATCACTGAGCACAAGTCTCGTTTTTCTAACAAGCTTCATCATGAACACAGCCCCAGAAGCTGGTCCAAAATGACAAACTGCACAATCATAAAGCATTTGTTTCTATGAATGGCTCTTAATGCACATAGGCAGAAGACTTTGCCCACTCAATTCTATGCATATTTGCTCAGAAGTCAAACCCACTCTGTTCAGTGGGGCGTCCTACTTGGTGTACGTAGGAGTGCAGCCTAGCAACCCAATCCTATCCCCCACCATTTTTGGTGATGCAGCCACACTGAGGGAGCATGTAACTGCATCCAGTAGTGAGGGAGAGGTGATCAGAAGGCCAACCAGAGGTAGGTAAAATGCTTTCTTACCTCTGGATAGGCTTTCCGGCCTATTATGGGTCTCCTCAGATCCACACCTGCTAAGTAGCTGATTTAAATATAAGGATAGAAAGGGGTGCCCCAAAACCACCCCTTCCCTGCCTGAAATCTCCCTCAGACCTCCTCCTCCCACCCAAAATATGTTCCTCTTGCTAGCTTATCGGGATTGGTGCAGCCTGTGCACCAATGTGTGTGTGGCGCTGTCAGTGCTTCTGAATAGGCCTGCAGTGATGTACAGCAGCGGTCTCCAAACTGCAGACTGCTGCTGCAGGGAAAATCTTCCCCAGTGTGAACAGTGCTTCGCGTTCCACCAGGGAAGCCGTGAGAGACCTCTGCTACAGCTCCCAGGGGTCTTCGCTGCCAGCCTCCCATGCGCGGAACACCAAGTGCGCGGCTTGCTAGGGCAACAGACCCTGGAAGCGGCTTGCCGCAAAGACCTCTGGCAGCTGTAGTAGGGGTCTTTTTTGGCTTTCCCAGTGGAATGCGAAGCTCTGCTCATGCCGGGGAAGGATTGGGGAGGAACTGGATCCAGAGTTTGGAGCCTCCTGGTGTACAGTAATGTCTGTGCCATAGCTGGCCCTTTTACAACAGCAAAAGTTCCACTGTCATAGAAGGCCCGCAGGATTGGGCCAGTAGATACTTCCAAAAGTTGGAAATGGTATAAATAAAGGGAACCATCTTTTCATGCATTTTGCTATGCAAAGTGCTTTGATAACCCTTTTTGGGGTGGAAAGGTGGTCTTAAAAGATTCTCCATAACAGAATGATTGTTTGTATACCGAACTAACCAGTGGATTGGGCTGTTTTATGCTGTATTTTGAAACTTCATCAAACTCTAGATTAGGTAGCTAGTGCCTAATGTGTCTAGTTTTAGATACTGATTCAAAGAGAAGTATGAATTTGCAACATATTATATGATGAAAGGAACTTGTCCTGATTCATTACTATTAAGTAGTGCTTGTTTTGTTTTTTAAGGAAATCTTCATATCGTTGGGAAGTCATTAAACACTCTAGCCATCTTACCAAATCACATCCTTTCAGAATATTTTGACTTCTTTCAATGCATTAAGATATCTTTTTCTCCAAGCAGGCAAGAGCCCTTAGGGAAACCACGGACTGTCACACTATTTTCTAGCCAAACTAATCACCTCTGACTCATGTTGGATCAAAACAGGTTGAGTATGGAGGTTTGGTAAGATAACAAAAAGGTTCATCACAGAGATCTGAAATTCAAAAGGACTTTCTGCTGCCTTCATTTTCGAAAGAAAAAGGCTGAGCTGTACCTCACCTCTAGAGAAAACAGAACATTATTTGCAATTTATAGTGCAAGCTGGCTTGCAGACAGTCTACCACAGAATTTATTTTGTGCATACCTTGAAACAACAACAACAGTATTTAAATGACACCTTTCTTGTCATCAGATTTCCCTTCCAACTTTATTCAAGGAAGTTTATGTAGACAGGCTTTTTCTAAATCCCCATAGGGATTTTTAACAATAGACCACTTCTGATCTTCCATAGAATGACTGCATTCCAGATGGATTCTTTCTCAGAGTGCAATCCTAAACTGGAGTTAGGCCGGCATAAGCTAAACCAGCAAAGTTTGGCCAGGTCAAGGGTCACCCATAAAGCATGTTTGGACTACTGTCGGAGTCAGGGAGGATAACTCACGTCTGAGTGCTGGCCTCTCTGACTCAGAGAGTGGTCCAAACATACTTTACGGTGGCCCTTGTACTGGCCAAACTTTGTTGGTTTAGTTTACACCGGCCTAACTCCAGTTTAGGATTGCGCCCGCAGTCTGGTATCTTTGGCTGCATTTGCCTCCCCCACTTGACTGACAGCAACTCGTCTCACTGTCACTGGGGGTGGTCCTCCTCCAAGTCTCTCACCAGCTGGGATGACTCATCTCATCAGCAGTGATTATCAGCAGCTCTCGGATACATCCTGTGATCTTGATCCTGCATCCCCAGGAGTTTTTCAAGCATCATAGGCAGAAGCTCTACCACTCAACCTCTCAAGATCTCTCCTGCCCATAAATAAATAAAATGTTATTTTTCTCACTATAATGCGTAAGGCAGTTAATATGTGTTTCCACTGGTTGTTTAGCTGTCCTCATTCCTTTATAGGGGGACGTGGTGGCACTGCAGGTTAAACAGCTGGTGGGCTTTCTGACCAGAAGGTTGTGAGTTCAAGACTGCGCGACAGATTGGGCTCCCGTTGCTTGTCCCAGCATCTGCCAACCTAGCAGTCTGAAAGCACGTAAAAAAGGTGGGTAGATAAATAGGTACCACTTTGGTGGGAAGATAACGGTGTTCCGTGTGCTACGGCATAGAGTCATGCTGGCCACATGACCATGGAAGCTTGTCCTTGGACAAATGCCGGCTCCTCAGGCTTAGAAACGGAGATGAGCACCGCCCCCTACAGTCTGGTCATGACTAGACCATTGGGTCGTGGGGAAACCTTTATTCCTTTATAATGGTTGAAAAACTATTTTCAAATGGTCTTTAAAGCTATTTTTCCACTGATTGGTATCCACTGGGGATTCTGGAACAGGCACAACTGTACAACACAGGCGCAACTGTATAACATGTTTGCTATGTCTGTATGCCCTTTTCAGGTCCTCTGAGAGCTACATTAGTTAACCATCTTTAACCACCACCATGACCTGGAAATTACAACTAGGCAGGTGAGGTTGGTGACACCTTTGTGTCTTCCTGAGGACATTGTGTCACACTATTTTGGCAGTGTGCTTCTGTGAGCAGCAATGATTTCACTAGCGCCTGAAGCACTGGGGATGTTCCCAGCAGCCACCTCATGTCATGTCATTTCCTAGACCATTCTGAAGAAAAATGGCAACCAGCAGGCCAGCCATTGGGAATATTCTTAGCGCTTCAATCAGTGGTGATGTCACCAGTGCTCATAGGCAGAGCAACAGAAATGTTTCAGAAGGAAACAAAAGCCCCACTGAGAATACTATCAGTGCTTTGAATGCGGCTAAAGCCGCCACTATTGTTGCACGCCTGGCAAAGGAAATGATTAAAAACCTAATAAACCAGCTGTCCCCAGTATCTAAAATTAAAAATTTAGGGGGCGAGAAAAGTGTTTCAGATAGCTAATATTCTTTACCTTAATAACAAGGTTGTCTGGAATTTGGCAGATGTAAGCTCTTGGAGAGAGTCGTCAAGTGACTACAAATATCCAGGTTGGCTGAAAAATGGCAAAGTTAGAGGTAATAGAAACAGAAAAAATGTTTCTCCCCTTGAAACCAACAAAATGGAGTCATCAGAGAAGGGGAATGAGCAATTCTGATGGCATCATAAAAGCGGCATCTGGAACCAGGAGAAACATGGACAATATCATTTCACACAGGTCAATGAACAGAGACCAGAACTGAATTTTCTTTTAAGTGCGCATACATATCCCTTTATAAATCTATGTATAAAGATCAGGATCTTGGGCTTTAGTGTTTACCTTCTCGGCTTTTGTATAACTTAGGATTTGGCTGCTCGTCAGAACAACACAATGACGCAGTTGCATTTAGCGATTGAGTTGAGATATGGTAAACTAGGAAGACAGCAGGAAAGAGTGAAAATGGGAATTTCCCAGTTGCTGGCAAAGGTTAAAGGATTGCGTTCAAGTAGGAAGTAACATTTAAAATGAACCTTTAATGAACTTTACAGATTGCCAATTTAAAAATCCACCGTTATTCACAGTTCATACTAAACCGAAAGGCACATTTATTGTAATGAAGTGTGAACTAAGAAGGGCATACTTTCATAAGAGGCTTATAGAACAATCCTACATATTTACTCAGAGGTTCCACTGTGTTCAGTGGAACTTACTCTAAGGTAAGTGTTCATAGGATTGCAGTCATCGTCCATACAGTGCCCATGGTATTCAGATAAAACAGGGAAAACACATTTGGTACAAATTCAGCAACATTTTGGAACTTCAGTTGTCTAAACATTAAATGTCAACTTTTGACGCTGGTCATTGGACAGGTCCCTAACCAGATAAAATTGCAAGGTTTGCCTGCATGCACGCGCGCGCACACACACACACACACACACACACACACACACACACACACACACACAGAGAGAGAGAGAGAGAGAGAGAGAGAGAGAGAGAGAGAGAGAGAGA
>JAJKFI010034609.1:0-28667 GCA_029204185.1 Lerista edwardsae | reverse complement strand
AGAGAGAGAGAGAGAGAGAGAGAGAGAGAGAGAGAGAGAGAGAGAGAGAGAGTTTTAAAACAATACTACCATAGTTTGTCAAGTGTTCCTGAGAGAGATGATAAAGGGTGTTAGATGACAAGTGCTAAGTTTTTATGGCTTCATAAACATCCTGAGCAAATGTCACAAACCTGAAAAAAACCATTTGTTACAAGAACTTTCCCCAGAAGCCTGAAGGAAGACAAACAAAGTACTGACACTTCAGTAATACCTGTTTAGCACCGTGCTGTCAAATGTGACCAGCACTAAGTAAGAGGGAAATGCGTTGTACCATAAAAGTGTGGGCAGTGAGACGTCACCTGGATTACTATTCAAGTCTGAGGTTTCAGCATAAAAGAAGTTCAGTGACCTGGTGTGTTTGCCATAATGTGAAGCAGTGTGCAGTCTGCAGCTATTGCTTTCAAAAATAGTCCATTTAATCTATCTCATGCTGTATGCAACAAGGTCTATCTGCGTCATGATGGGTGAATCCTTCAGCTTCAAATATACAAAAATCAAATCAGCTCAAACTGAAAGCAATCTCTGGATAACTTGACCATAGCCAGAAATTGTCAAGGCACGGTGCCAGAGGATTGGAGGATAGCCAATGTCACGCCAATCTTTTAAAAAGGGAGAAGGGGGGACCCTGGAAACTACAGGCCGGTACGTCTGTTCCAGGTAAGATGGTGGAAAGCCTCATCAAAGATAAAATCCTAAAACACGAACAAGTACTGCTGAAGGGAAGTCGGCATGGCTTCTGTAAGGGTAAGTCTTGCCTCATGAACCTTTTGGAATTCTTTGAAAAGGTCAACAGGCATGTGGATGTGGGTGAACCTGTGGATATCATATACCTGAATTTCAGAAGGTGTTTGACACAGTCCCCCACCAAAGGCTGCTGAAGAAACTTCACAGTCAGGGAATAAGAGGGCAGGTCCTCTTATGGATTCAGAATTGGTTGAGGGCCAGGAAACAGAGAGTGGGGGTCAATGGGCATTTTTCACAATGGAGAGAGGTGAAAAGCGGAGTGCCCCAGGGATCTGTCTTGGGGCCCGTGCTTTTCAACTTATTCATAAATGACCTGGAGACAGGGATAAGCAGCGAGGTGGCCAAGTTTGCGGATGACACAAAACTTTTCCGGGTGGTGAAAACCAGAAAGGATTGTGAAGAGCTCCAGAAGGATCTCTCCAAGTTGGGGGAATGGGCAGCCAAATGGCAGATGCGTTTCAACATAGACAAATGTAAAGTGATGCACATTGGGGCCAAAAACCAAAACTTCACCTATAGGCTAATGGGTTCTGAGCTGTCTGTGACAGCTCAGGAGAGAGATCTTGGGGTGCTGGTGGACAATTCAATGAAGGTGTCGACCCAGTGTGCGGCAGCAATTAAGAAGGCCAATTCCATGCTTGGGGTCATTAAAAAAGGGGTTGAGAATAAAACAGCCAATATTATCATGCCATTGTACAAATCGATGGTAAGGCCGCATCTAGAATATTGTGTCCAGTTCTGGTCACCACACCTCAAAAAGGACATAGTGGAGCTCAAAAAGGTGCAGAAGAGAGTGATGAAAATGATTACAGGGCTGGGGCACCTCCCTTATGAATTAAGACTGCAGTGTTTGGGGCTCTTCAGCCTAGAAAAAAGGTGCCTGAGGGGGGACATGATTGAGACATACAAAATTATGCACGGAAGGGATAGAGTCGATAAAGGGATGTTCTTTTCCCTCTCTCAAAACACCAGAACCAGGGGGCATCTGCTAAAACTGAGGGTTGGGAGAATTAAAACAGATAAAAGGAAGTACTTTTTTACCCAGTGGGTAGTTAATCTGTCGAACTCTTTGCCACAGGAGGTGGTGATGGCATCTGGTCTGGATGCCTTTACGAGGGGATTGGACAGATTTCTGGAGGAAAGGTCCATTGTGGGCTATAGGCCATGATGGATTGTGCAACCTCCTTACATTGGTGGTGGGCTACTTCAGTGTATCGGGTGCAAGGGAGTGGCAACAGGATCCAAGCATCTTGTTGTTTCATGCTTCCCTGGGGCACCTGGTGGGCTGCTGTGAGATACAGAAAGCTGGACTAGATGGGCCTTTGAGGTATGGGGGGGGGTGCAGATACCCCTAAATACCCATGGGGGCATTTCACTCAATATAAATCAGCAAAAACCTTGACATGTATAAGCAAAGCTGGAATCCTATACATACGTACCTGGGAATAAATCCAATTGAATGTAGTAGTGCAGTGGTTCCTAAACCTTTTAGCATTGGGACACACCTAAAAAAAGTTTCACTTTATGAGCCACTCAAGCCTCTGTGACTGAGCAGCAGTGGTCCCCCCCCCAGTAGCAGATTGTTTAACCGTGATAAACATAAGGTAACCCTTGCCAATTTTGCAGTCCACCAAAAATGGAGTTTGCCCATTGGTGGGCCACGGACCCACAGTTTGGGAACTACTGCAGTAGTGAATTTCTGGCAGGCCATCCTATGCATGTTTCTTCAGCTGTAAGTCCTACATCTGAGGAGACATGCATAGGATTGCACGGTCAGTAATTCCCTACAATTTGCTGCCAATGGAAAGTAACTTGGGGTAGTGGAGTGAGAGGCAGTATTTTACTTGGCTCTGAACAAAAACTCAATTTCCCATTTCCCCTCTGTAAATATTTGGGTCAGTGTCGCGACAATTCTGAAGCGAACATGTACAGGTTTTCCTGCCACAGCTCAGTATCACTAGAAGCACATGTTTATATCATTCAAGGCTTCTGGGTCACCAAAACACACTACGGAAGGTGAAAAGGTTAAGCAAGGCTGCGGATCGCTGGCATCCTGCCAAACATGGTGCTACAGACAAAACAGAACCAGCTGCCAAGTTTGTGGAAGCTGGAGAGGGTCTGAAATATTGTCCTGGAGGGTTGCCAAAATGTCATATGCAAAAGGAAAGGCACATTTCTCTCCCCCCGCCCCAAGTTGCTCATGGATCTGAGCTATTTTCAGCCTACGAAAGGCCACCACCACCATGAAATGTGCCACACTCACAGCCTTTCCTAGGTAGCACTGACTCAACAAAATATTTGTGTTATTGTCAGTGCAAAAAGTTGTCAGAGAGAGCCTGAAGTGAAAGCTGAAAGCTTTTACTCTGAAATTCTTCTATAAATTTAAAAGGTTCTGTGTGGCCAGGAGTCAAAGAATCACAGAACTAGTTTCACAAGCCCAAGGGCCCTTTAAAGTCTTTTTTTCTCTCACACAACCCCTCATGCTAAATGGCAAGCAGCTTTTGAAATGGAGAGCAGCTTCCAAAACCATCTGAGACATGTTACGGGGATCAGCTGTTCAAAGAAGCGGGAAAGGCAAAAATTACACTGGGCGTGAACCTAAAATAGTGCTTTGGATCCCGGCCATTGTTTTGTGAACCAAGTCAAACAAGCCAAAGAGAATAAAGGCCCATTCAAAGTTCCAAAGCTCTGAGGGAAGAAATTAGCCCATTTTAACTCAAAACAGGTACAGCCCCCTGTTTTTGGAATCTCCAGCCTTTGGTGGGCTAGAACCTTTTAGTCAACTGGCTACATCCTTATCTACATCCTCATCTTGTTCTTCTGGATTGGAATTTAGGATAGTTTTGGAATGAGAAATGTGAGAAATCGTGGCTGAGTTTTGAAAATTGTGGTGCACTTGAGTTCCAATAAAAGCCGCACATTTAAGCCAGCTGTTCCCAAACTGATGGCCAGGACCCAATTTTTGGTGGGTCATGAAACTGACAGGGCAAATTAGGCTATGTGCATCAAGGGCTTGCTGCTTGGTGTGGGGGCACTGCTGCCTAGTTACCATTATAGCTACACCCCTTGGCCAGTGCCGTCTCTACAGGGAGGGCAGAGCTCTAAGTTTTGCAAGGAGCCTTATATTACCCTGTCATGTAAATCCCTCCTCTCCCTTGCTGCTGTAGCCAGTAAGCAACACCAAGATGTTGCTTTTCCCTGTGAGGATTGGCTAAAACAGTGCAGGAAAGGAGTGATTTCTACTGCAAGGTGAGGCTTCTTGCAAGACTTAGAGCTCTGCCCTCCCTGTAGAGACGCCACTGCCCTTGGCATTTATAAATCAGACAACTGCTGCCATTAGTACTGCAGTATGAGGGGAAGGCAATGCCCAAAGAACAGGCTTGAGCCAATGAATGTAGGCCTCATGGGGAAACCTTTACCTTTAATGCTAAGGGAGGGGGACTTGAACCAAGCAGATGATTTTATGAACCTCCTACTTTGACATGCTCAATTTTGTTTAATTATAAAAATCACAACTAATAGCAGCAGTTGAAGGCCACCACTCCAGAATAGGCACTACATAATTTTATTTTTGCAGTCTTCTAGACATCCCAGTTTTCCCTGTAAAAATATGTTACCTGAAATGTCTAGTATAAAAGAAAGTTTACAACAGGAATCTCTTGTACCTTTTAGCTGCCAAGGCCACATCTCTTAGCCTTGCTCTAATGGTGGGCCACTGTGAGGAAATAATAGAAAAAAATATATATTGTATACACTTTATACCTAATTTAAAGAAATTTTCACCAAAGGAGAAAAAAATGGCAAAATATTGTATGTGCAAAAGGTGCAACTGTGGAAGAAAACCTTGATGGCGTGGGGGTGGGGGTGGGGTAAGAGGAAGGGGGTGGGGGTGGGGTGGGGGTAAGAGGAAGTAACAGCGAGGTAAGAGTGGGAGAGGCATGTAAATATTTATTTATTTATTTATTTATTTATTGAATTTTTACCCCACCTTTCCACCCGAAGGCACTCAATATAATGCCACTGGGCTCAGTGGGCCATTCAAACTCTGTCAGTGGGGGGGGGGATGGGGCGCATGATCCATATTTGGGGGATGTCTGTTTTAGGGCAAGCCCAAAGGGTTCAAACATCCCAAGAAAAAAGTTGGAGTACAATTAGTAAAAATATTTTCTTACAAATTCAGATCACTTGAAGTTCAATGGGTGGCCATTCTTTTCAAAGAAGCCCCTGGCTGAGAACAACACTATCAGCAGATAGCCAATGTCAAGGACCCCAAGTTCCAAGTTCTTCCTGAAATGGAAGAATGCAGACTTTAAACTTTCACTCCAGCAGTATCTTCTCTAGTGGCTGCTTCCTTCTTTCTTCTGCATCTTTTTAGACTGATCTTTTGGGACAGGGAAGCATTTATTGATCTACTGATGACTACTCAGAAGTAAGTGCAGATAGGGTTGCAGGCTACAGGCGCAATGCCACTCTGAGGTAAGGGAACCAGCATTCCCTTACCTTGAGGAGGCCTCCATGACTGGCCCCCAACTGCAGGATGCAGCACATGCCCCTTGGCACAGCTAGGTCAGTGCTGGAAAGTTGGCTAGGATTGTGCCCTGAATTATATATATGAAGCACTTTTGGCCCAAACCTATTGGTACCAGGCAGCAGTCAGTGCCAGCTGTAAAAGGTACTCTGGCAGTGTGCAAGCTCAGATAAAGGCTGGATCCTTCCTGCATGCTCTGGAATGTCCAGAAGACACCAACATCAGGGGGTATGGTGGCAGGGGGTAAAACTGCCAAATCCTAACCCCCTTTCAGGATGCAATCCCATGGCGCAGGTCCATGCGGATGTCTGCCAGCAATTTTGCTCATGCAGGTCCACGTAGAGCTCCTTGTGCAGGAGAGGCTTATCCCCATGTAAGGAAAATATTTTTCCCTTACTGAGAAGAGACCTCCTCAACTGCTGACCCTAGCAGGATGCAGCAGTAGCCATTTCTGTATCACTGCAGCTGTGTGTGTTTATGGAGGTGGTGGTGGTGGTGGTGTGTGAGAATAGCATTGGGCTGTTAGTGGACCTTTGTTAAAAACGACATTTCTCCGGCATCCAAACAAGAACAGGAACATTTCATAACCTGGAACTAAACATTACCAGTCACCAAATCAAGGCAAGTTATAAATGGAACTGACATAAGGCATCTAAAACAAATTTTCTAATTCTAAAATTTACACTAATCCTAACTGCATGTTAAGCCCATAGGTCCTCTCTAATTCAAGAGTGTGAGGCAAAATCACGCTCCTCTCCTTTTTCTCCCTTGTCACACTATGACAAAACCTAATCAGTTAAGCCTGAAACTTGGTTCAGAAATCCTGGGCCACAAATACAGACCATGTTCTCTAGTACTTTATTTTTATCTTGCAGAATATTCTGGTGCATTATATCTCTATGCTGTTTCCAACCAACCCCTCCCCCCCGCTGCTCCCCTTTACAGCCTGCTGATTATATAAGACAAAAACATTTCCATTACAAGGGCTTGATCACACATTTCCCAATACCATTTTACAGTAATCACCTGGTGAAGGAGGCATTTAGCCATGAGTAACACCTTAATGTTTCACTAAAATTATGTCAGGGAAAATATCACCCATATGGCAGCTTACATCTCTAGCCTTGTACAAATAGCAGGCTTAAAAACATTTACATCAGCCGTCTGCGTTACTAAGGACAGCTCTGAAAACACAGAGAATTAAGAAGGAGCTGGGTATACGCTGTGGAAAACGCCTGTGGCAACCAGCAGGTAAATCAACACCTTTCGCCTCCCACACCTCTTTTGGTCAGCCTTTTCTACCTTTCTCACTCTATTCTGTTCTCTGAAGCACAAGTTCTCTTCTTGCTAAGGGCCAGTATTATTTTCCCCAAATTATGGTTTTTAAAATATATGCTAGGAAATGGCAAGAAAATGGCTGGAGATTATTATATTTATAATGTCCAAATTCTTAGACACAGACACAGACCAGTTGTTGAGAGCTTTGCTGGATACAGATCTTGTAGCCTGATTCTGTGCATATTTGGTCAAAAGCAAAGATCTGAAACAGAGGAAGCATGACGTATACTGATTCAGACCATTGGTCCAGCTCAGTACCGGAAATATTCAACGGCTCTCCAAAGTCTCAGATAAAAATCTTAGTTTGCTTGAGGTACTGAGGAAAAAAAACTGGATACAGGCGTGCCCCAGTATCCACTGATTTGGTATCCACAGTTTCAGTTATCCATGGATACCATGGATACTGGGATGCCTATTAACAAAATAAAGGTAAAGGTTTCCCCATGACCGAATGGTCTAGTCATGACCAAACTGTAGGGGGTGGTGCTCAACCTTCCAGTCAGAAAGCCCAGCAGCAGCAGTTTAACCCACAGCACCACCACGTCCCTGTTAACAAGATAGGGGACCATTAAACAAATCTATTCTTTAACCTTGTTGCAGCAAAACCACTGATGTTACCCGTCTTTAAAAAGGCATCCCCAGTATCCACGGTTTCAGGTATCCACAGTGGAACGGAACCCCAGCAGATACCTGTCTTCCTGTCTCTTTCTGTCTCATTGGTGTCACTAGGCTTTGCATCACCCAGTGTGAGAGCTCATCATGTCACCCCGATGGACCTCCTCCCACACCTTGACAAGATCATACAGAGTAAATTACAATATCACACGTACAACCTAAATGCAGTGGCAACAAATTAGTAACCAACAAAAAACCAATGACCAACTTGATGACATTCACATAACTAAATAAGAGTTCTAGTATCAGCTCTGATACATGGAAATCAGAGCTGACTTATACCAACACCTTAGTGGTTCCCTGCTATGCCATAAAGCACCTCACTGGCTCTTGGAACAATCAGTCTCATTGGTCAGTTTTGAATTAAGAATGCACTTCTTGTTACAGAAGGAAGTGCTTTCTTTGGTTTTTTTTGGCCATAACATTTGATAGAATAAAGACATTTCAACATCGTCTGTTTCATTGCATTTCGCTGTAAATTCTGCTTCAAATTATATGTAACATGAAGCATTAGTCAAAAATACCAAGATTTCACAATTGTGGGCATTTGTGTTATACACAATGTCAACATACACATGGAGCACGTAATCCAGTGCAGCCCGCACACCCCTTGCAATGCCACTATCCTGTCTACAGCATCACAGTGTGCTCTGCACATGGAAAGGCAATGTGTTTTCCTTTTTGGCTGCCTGAATTTTGCATTCTAAAAGTGTCCACAGTTGGATGCTGTCCTGGGCCTTCCCTGCAGGGCAAATGTGGGTAAATCAGTAGCATGCAATTCCATGATTGGTGGTCACACAGGAGAGAAAAGTGTTATTCTTTCCCTATATACACAATTTTTATCCTGAAAATCCCCCCCCCCCCGGAATTGAGACTCTGCCCATCAAGCAGCAATTTTCCAAATGGATTCTTCTAGGGAGGCAATCTGGGGAATAAAAATGGCATATAGGAAAAGAATTAACCTCCCCCTCCTTGAGCACCCTACCTTTGATTGGGATGCCTCCACCCCACATTGTGGGGCTGTTTTTAAGAAAACAGAGGTGCTTCTATTCAGAAATAGGCCTTGGGAGTATGTGTTTGCATGCCTGTCTAGTTGGGCCCTTTTGAAAAGGCTACCTGTAGCTTACTGGGTGGCAGCTTCGGAAATGCCTGTGGCTTTATTTTGTTAGCAAACCCAGGTGACCTATATGGGCCTTTTTCTTTTCCTTTTCCCCCCTTACTTGTTGATGGCTTGATATTTTAATGAACTAATAGTTACCATCAGTGTTGCCTGCAGCTTCAAACGTTCTTTAAACACGTTGATGTTTTTAAAGGTGGTGTTTTTTTAAAAAACAACAACAACTGAGAATGTGGCCACAGTTCTGCCTTGCTCAGAATGACTGACTGTGAAGCCGTCTCATAACGCTTCATTAGCTTGGCAAAACGCTTACGTGTGCACACATGACCCATACCCACGAACCTAGCAAAGTGAGGGTGCAATGGTAAAATGGACAGTATTATTTATCTTGTTGTGCAGGCTTATTCCTGGGCAATAAGCTTTGCATATTCATAACAGCAGGTGCTTTCTCTGGCACACAGTGTTTTCATTCTATAAAAAGCGATTGTGAAATCAGTGTCCAATAGTACTAAAGAATGATGACGCAGTTTAGTCCCATTTTACATGAATAGTCAGAAGGCTAGGCAGGACAGCAGCTGGCATTTTGTACCGAAAGTTCCCTTCAGCACAGGCCATTGATTTGACTCTATGCTATCAGGGCTAAAGTGTGTTAAAAGCAGCGATGGGATCTGCAAATTGAGAAGGGGAACGCTGGGCAGGACTTATGCGGGACTTCCATGTGATTGGCTGCCCGTCTGCAGCGTTCTGTGGCTGCCCTGGCCTCAGGGGGGCTGCCCCCGGTTGGTGCGCCCCACCGCTGCTCGCCCTGGCACCCGCCGCGCCCCCCACCCGTCCTCTGCAGTGAGCAGGAGCCCCCCCCCCGAGGCCAGGGCAGCTGCGGAACGCTGCGGACGGGCTGCCAATCATGTGTAAGTCCCGCCTAAGTCCCGCCCAGCGTTACCCTTCTCAATTTGCAGATCCCATCGCTGGTTAAAAGGTACATATTCATCTTCTTGCCTAATCCCTACAACTGTAGGCATGTTTCCTATTTCTTCTCACATCGTGCTTTTGAGCAGAACAGTGCTTACTTTGAGGTAGTGTTCTGCCAAATTCCCTGTTGGGCCTCCCCAAGGGCCCCAATGCCCACTAGGCTAACTAGTTTCCCTTCCAGAGCGGCCTCAGAGATAGGCAAGACGGAGGGGGTTCAATCATCATCATCATCAACAACAACAGGTACTTATATACAAGGTATTCACCCACTGGGCCTCCTCTCTTCCAGCAGCTTTGATTGGGATCACTGGCTGGCTAGCCTCCTCCAGACTGCCCTCATCACTGGCTTAGCTCCAAACTACCCTAAGTCTAGCACCAACAAACCCCACCAACAAACGATAGGCAGTCAGCTTGCCCAAGCCATAACTGTCTCCTCCACTTGGTGGCTCCAGGGCAGTGATGTCATCCGGGCGCGCCAAGAACCAGAACGCCCGGATGATTGACAGCCCTCCGCCCCTATGGCAGAGGGCTGCCACGCCTCCCTGAGCCTCATAGCGCCCGAATCGCTCCATTTCAGAGTGATTCGGGACACGAGGGAGGGAGGGCGGGCCCAGGAGCAGCTCGCCCGTCCTCCGGAGAGGCGGCGTGGCCCGGGCCCGTCCGCAGAACTGGCAGAACGGCGTACTGGGCCGTTCCGCCTGGATTATGCCACTGCTCCAGGGGTGTGGCAGCCATACAACAATTCCCAATAGTCTCCCACAACAAGCTTACCTTCCTTTATCCAGTCCAGCAATCCGTCCAGTCCATCCAATAGTCCTTCAGGCAGGCAGGCCATCCAGCACTCCATCAGTCCAGTCAGTCAGTCAATCAGCCACCTTCCTTCCTTCCTTCCTTCCTTCCTGCACCTACCTGGTGCTAATCACCTTTCCTTTCTTAATCCATCCAGCACCTACCTGGTGCCATCCTCCAGCACCTACCAAGGTCCTTTACTCAGGAGCTACTTTACCCACTTTATACTGAGGCCAGCCAATCGGTGTCTGTTGCTAGGCAGGCTCTAGCATCAGCCACACCATTTGCACCTGTGCTAACCTCCCTTCATTGCCAGGGGCCTCATCAGCCTACAGCTATGCTCTCGAGGCTTGCAAAGACCTTGGAGGTTAACCCTATAATCCCTGGCTTATCTGGGACAAGGGGCCATTGCTGATACCATTCCCTTTCTCCTCGGGGTAACTCCTGCCTTTTCCAGTACAGGTAGGGCTCACCAGAACCTGAATTCTCTGTAATAGAGCACCTGCTTTGCATGCAGATGCTCCCAGCTTTGATCTCTGGCATTACCAGTTCAAGCTGGGAGACAAAGCCCTGCCCTAAAGCACTGGAGGGCTGCTTCTGATCAGTATAGACAAGGCCAACCTATCTGGACCAATGGTCTGCTCAGTCTAAGGCAACTTCATATTTCAACACCAAACATGTTCCTCTTTGTCCTGCAAAATCTTCTCTCAGTATTAGTTAACCTTTAGGATCATGACTGAGGATTATTTGTAAAGACAACTGCAGTTGACTAAGTAATAACTGCTAAATCGCAGGCTACAGCCTGGAGAGGAAAGGCCTTTGCAGATCAATAATTTGCACTTATGCATATTTTCCCTCCCCCAGTTCAAATGTTATGTGTCCATTTCTCTTGTTATTTTCTAAATCTATATTTCAAAATTGGTTCGACTCAGTTGGGCCATTGCTTCAGTGACTACACTGGCTCCCGATTCGTTTCCAATCTGAATTCAAAGTTCTAGTCTTGACTTTTAAAGCCCTTTACAGCCTGGGTCCAGGGTATTTGAGGGACTGCCTTCATCCATACAATCCTACCAATCTGCTCAAATCATTAGTGGTGGCCTTTCTGTCTGTGCTGCCACCAGTAGAGGTGACAGCTAGGAATCAGGACTTCTCAGTGGTGGCTCCTCATTTATGGAATTCCCTCTCGAAACTAAGAACTGCTCCCTTGCTGGAGACCTTTTGGCAGGGTCTTAAGACCTTATTTCAGAAGGCATTTGAGTGAGACAGTGGGCTGGCATTTTTTAATTGTTAGGTGATCTTGGTGGTTCTGTTTTTTAATGTTTTAATCTTTTAATTGGTTTTATAGTTAATTTTTTTAGTATTTGTTTATGTTTTTAATATTGTTTTACTGAACTTATGAAAGCAGCTTTGAAACCCCTTCAGTGGGGAAAAAGGTAGAATAGAAATGTTTTAAATGAAATAAAATATTACTTACGTTAAGTTTGTGTTGCCTCTCTTCATTACTTCTTGGTTAGACATGAATTCTAATCTTATCTTGACTCCTTTCAGTCTGGCTTCAGACCAGGGTTTGGGACAGAGACAGCTTTGGTCACCCTCATGGATGACCTTCACCATGGACTAGATAAGGGAAATGTATCCCTACTGGTCCTTCTAGACCTCTTAGCAGCCTTTGATACAATTGACCATAGTATTTTGCTGGATTGGCTAGCCAAGCTGGGGGTAAAGGGCACTGCTCTGGAATGGTTCCACTCCTTCCTGGATGACAGGTCCCAAATGATGATGTTGGGGGACACCTGCTCGGCACTTTGGCCTTTACAACATGGAGTGCCTCAGAGCTCTATTCTATCCCCCCATGCTCTACAATATACACATGAAACCCCTGGGGGAGAAAATCCGGGGGGTTGAAGTGGGGGGTCACCAATATGCTGATGACGTTTATCTCTCTTTACCATCCCAAACTGAAGAGGCTGTGAAGGTCCTGGGACACTGTTGGGGTATGGATGAAAGCTAATAGGTTAAGACAAAATCCAGAAAAGACAGAAGTCCTCCTGTTTCACCCACTCTGAATGTAGTGACACTTCTCCCTCAGGAACAGGTGCACAGTCTGGGAGTGCTCCTGGACTCTCAGCTGTCTCTGGAGAACCAGGTAGTGGCTGTGACTAAGAGTGCATTTGCCCAGCTTCGATTGGTGCACCGACTATGACCATAATTGAACCATTCTGACATGACCACAGTGGTCCATGCATTAGTGATTTCAAGGCTGGACTACTGTAATTCACTGTATGTAGGGCTTCCCTCGAGAACTGTTCGGAAACTGCAGTTAGTACAAAATGCAGCAGCCCAGGTGGTTACAGGGGCTAGATGGTTTGACTCAGTAGGACCACTCCTTCAGTGGCTGCAGTGGCTACCCATTCACTTCCAATCTCAATTTAAGATGATGGTACTGACCTTTAAGGCCCTTTATGACTCAGGCCCAGCCTACCTAAAGGACCACCTTCTCCCATACATACCAGTTCACCCTCTTAGATCATCTAAAGGGGCTCTCCTGCAAGTGCCCCCCCCAATGTCCCAAGTTAAAGGGGCGAGCCTTTTCTGTAATGGCTCCACAAATATGGAATTCCCTTCCAGAAGAATTAAGAACTACACACTCCCTCATGGCCTTTCATAGAGGGCTCAAATCATACCTATTTTGTCTGGCCTTTGGATGAGGGTTGGCTGTCTGCCCTCTGTTCCTCTGGAAAATGGTCATAGTTTCCTTACTCCCCTGGTCAATTGTTTTCCTGCCCTCCAACAGGCCTGATGAGGAGAATTGGGTCTAGCTTCATTCTTGAACATTCTTTGTGTTCCCATTAAATGTTAAATGTTTTTCCCATTAAATGTTAAATGTTTACTTATTATGGTTTCATTGTACTTTGTTGTTCTCTGTATTTGGGCATTTGCTTCGGCCTGGGAAAGGCCAGGTATAAATTCTTCAAATAAGTAAATAAATAAATAAGTAAGTAAGTAAATAAATAAATAATTCCTGTAGAATTCATTATACTTAGTATATACTTAGTAACAACATTTTTTGGTACTTTTTGGCTTTGAAATATATTATTTTAATAATCAACCATGATTATGATTTTTAATTTTGTTTAGATTTTATTTCTGATTTTATTACTGAGCATACCTTTATTAATTTAATAGCTTATTGCATTGAGGATATTGCTGTGATATGAATTTGTATGAATTGTTTTATGTATTATGTTTTTGTAGTATTGATTACTGTTTACATCTGTCATAATTATCACCTGCTATGGGCCTCCCTTGAGAAAGAAAAGTGGGTTAAAAATATTAGTTAAATCAATTACTCATGTTTAAGGGCGCAATCCCAGGCACCCTCTCGTGTCGATGCAACATTGTTGTGCTGTCACAACAGACATTGCGTAGATGCAACAGATGTTGAGCTGATGCGGGAGCACCAAGCAGCACCCCCATGTTGGTGCTGAGTCTCCCAGGCTGGCACTACCTCCAGCGCTGGTCTGGGAGCATGAGTGGAGGGCCCCCCGTGCGCCAGCCAAACCCGACTGGCGCAAGGGCAGCTCTGGCTGGGAGGGAGGGCCCTTCTGGGGGGGTGGAACTGTGGGGGGCAGGCCAGCAGGTGTGAGGGGATGGGCTTTGGACATGGCTGTTATCAACCCACTGAGTGTTACCAACCCAGTGAGGGATGGGCTTTGGACATGGCTGTTAGGCTGCACCCAAGGCCTCATCCCCAGGTTTCATGGCCCCGATTCAGGCCTCGTGGTCTCCTCGGATCTGAGCCCGCAATTTCATGGGAGCAGATCTAAGGAGCACATTGGGGAGGCCTTGTGCCAGGGAGACATCAGCCTCCCCATACACTGCGTTGGATGCAGCGCAGGCATACGATTGCGCTGTCGAAGGCATTCTGAAACATTAAAAACACATACTTAAAAACCAATAATCACAATTATCACAATCACGTTTCTGTATAAATTATAAAAACCTTCGGGTTTCTGAATAAAGTCTGCCCATGTAAACCGCCTTGAGTTATAGTCATTAGAGAAATCTGGTGACCTAAGAAAGGCGGCATATAAATCTAAGTATTATTATTATTATTATTATTAGTAGTAGTAGTAGTAGTAGTAGTAGTAGTAGTAGTAGGGCAGCCAGTGCTGCTGGCTTATTTTTAGCTTCAAAAAACCAAACAAAGTAAAAGCAAGGGGCAGTGTTTGGAGTGATTGCTCCAAACGCTGCCCCTTTCTGTTGCTTGCCTCCAAAAAAGAACACTCAGGATGGTGTTCACCCACACAAGCGTTCCTGAAGTAATTGCGGTGACATGATGATGTCACCTCAATTACTTCCGTGTCACTGGGCCTCACCAGACCAATCACCCACCGAAGTGGATCACATATCCCTAGCATATGCTAGGGATAAGCTTGTAATGCAATATCTCAAACCCAAATGCTAACATTCATTTCTATGTTACAGAAGTGTTGCATTTGTTATTGTTTGGTACAATTAATGTGACCAATAAAATGCTTTTAAACATGGCCAGCTTCATCTCTAATAATGAGGAAGTGGACGTTTTCCCATGCCCCCGCCCCCTCATGGCACAGCTCCATGTTACATCATTTTTCCAATGCAGATTGTCCTGCTGTAAAGCTATGAATGCTTAGGAGACTGGAAGTTTTGTTTCCTGGCAACCTCCTACTGTGGCATCCTGCTTTTTTAACATTCCCTCCCACTCAGAAAGCATGGCTCAGAAACCATTCTGGCCCCAAACAGGATTCAGCCTAATGTCCATTAGTCTGGGCTCCAGTTATAGGAAATATGTGGTTTGGGGGGAAAATTGTCATGGTGCTTTGCAGGATTTAAAAATTGGTCTCAAAAAAGGGAAGCCCAGATATTCAAATACTTGAATATTTGCCAAATATTTGACATTTATAGAAGACATTAGTTATTTAGAGCGCAGTCCTAACCTGGAGTTACACCAACTCAGTTAGGCTAGCAAAGTTTGGCCGGCACCAGGGCCACCATAAAGTATGTTTGGACCACTCAGAGTCAGAGAGGCCAGCACACAGATGCGCGCCATCCTCCCTGACTCCGAGAGTGGTCCAAACGGAGTAACTAATGTCTTCTATAAATGTCA
Source organism: Lerista edwardsae (assembly GCA_029204185.1). NCBI lineage: Eukaryota > Metazoa > Chordata > Lepidosauria > Squamata > Scincidae > Lerista > Lerista edwardsae. Next base: position 13,319 of record JAJKFI010034609.1, on the reverse strand, counting down.
TATATTTGGCAAATAGTCAAGTATTCAGAGAAGATACAGCGAATATTCAACATCAACAATTTTCAGAGAAATATTCTGAAGAAAATCTGAGGGTCCAAATTCACATTGGGTGTAACTCTTTCATAAAACCAGAAAGAGGACTTTTGCCAATCAAATGTTTTTGCCAATCCAAGGGCTTACGTAAGGAGAAAATTCCATTTTAAATGGATAAGTCTTACAAGAGGGTCATGTTTTGTTTTCCATATGCCAAACATGATTAATCCATATGGGCCTAATTAGCATGAATTTAGAACTAGAATGATTTCTAACTTTACAGTGGCATACTTTTAATTTTGTCCAGCATTACAAAACATATTTTTCTACTTTGGGAATAAGTTCATTAAAAGTATGTTTCTGAGTTAAGGTTTAGTTTATATCCAGTTAAGCTCTGGTGCAAATTCCTAGGGCTAAGTTCAAAACCCATGAAGAATGGATTTTATAATGGAAATACTGACACTATCTTAACTATAATGCAGCAGGAAAGCTAGCTATGTAATGAATAGAAAGCCACATTTCAATTTACAAAATGTAAAATGTACTCAAAGCAAAACATATGCTAAAATGTACACAAAGCAACATTTAAATAGCTATTCAGGCAACCAAATGACAGACTTAACAGACTGTTCTGTAAATTTCTGGAAACATTGAGGATTTAATTCACTCATCTGGATGACTTTATAAGCTAATGCCAACTTTTTGGCTTTATGAGTCATCCCCAATTCACTGATTTAGGTGATGAGTTATGTAGTCCTTTGTGTAGCCCCTGTCCTATGAACAGTGTCTCATACAGCACATCAACTGACTCATGAAACTCATAGGCATTAAATCAGTAAGACTGTTCAATACGGGGGGAAAACAGCACCAGGTTAACAAAGGGCTGGTCCACACATGAGGTGGGGTGAAGCAGTCGCTTCAGTTGCAGATTGGCGGATTAGGCATGGATGCCCTGGGGTCCCCATGCTTGTGCTGGGCCACCTCTGTAATCTGCCTGACATTTTCCATCCAGCAGCTGCCCCAGCCGTTAAATTGGCTCAGGGAAGGGATGAAGCTGCTGGTGATTATAATTGTAGCAATAAAAGGTTAGCCAGTAGAGGGAGCTGGTTTGTACTGAATTTCTTGGGGAGTAGCTCAGGCCATATATTTTCCAGTTGGTTATAATTGCTGGGATAGAGACCTAGATGGAAGTTTCTGTACCAATGGTCCAAATATATAGTACTTTGTTGTTCAGACGCTAAGTCGTGTCAGAGTCTTCGCGACCCCATGGACCACAGCAAGCCAGGCCTCCCTGTCCTCCACTAGCTTCTGGAGTTTGCCCAATTTCATGTTCATCGCTTCGGTGACACTATCTTACCATCTCATCCTCTACCGCCCCCTTCTCCTTTGCCTTCAATCTTTCCCAGCATGAGGGTCTTTTCTAAAGAGCCTTCTCTTCTCATGAGGTGGCCAAAGTATTTGAGCTTCAGCTTCAGGATTTGTCCTTCCAGGGAGCAATCAGGCTTGACTTCCTGGAGGATTGACTGATTGGATCTCCTTGCAGTCCAGGGGACTCTCAGGAGTCTTCTCCAACACCATAATTCAAAAGCATCTATTCTTTGGTGCTCTGCCTTTCTTATGGTCCAGCTCTCACAGCCATACATTGCTACCTGAGGGTCTCATCTTCCAGTGTCATATCGTTTAGCCTTTTAGTTTTGTAATCCATGGAGTTTTCTTGGCAAGAGTACTGGAGTGGGTTGCCATTTCCTTCTCCAGTGGATCACATTTAGTCAGAACTCTCTACTATGATCTGTCTGTCTTTCATTGAGCTACTCAAGCCCCTTCGCCACGACAAGGCAGTGATCCATGAAAGGGATACAGTACTTTACGGTGTAAGAATGCAAGAATGGTCCAGATATACTTTACGGTGTCCCTTGTGCCAGCCAAACTTTGCTGGCCAAATTGTGCCGGCCTAACTTCAGGTTTAATGGCAGAAAGTGAGGAAGACCTAAAGAACCTTCTGATGAGGGTGAAAGAGGAAAGTGCAAAAATTGGCTTGAAGCTCAACATTAAAAAAACTAAGATCATGGCAACCACTCCCATCACTGCCTGGCAAATAGAAGGGGAAGAAATGGAAGCAGTGACAGACTTTATTTTCCTGGGCTCCAAAATCACCGCAGATGGTGACTGCAGCCATGAAATTAAAAGACGTTTGCTTCTTGGGAGAAAAGCTATGGCAAACCTAGACAACTTAATAAAAAGCTGAGACATCACCCTGCCAACAAAGGTTCGCATAGTCAAAGCTATGGTTTTCCCAGTAGCAATGTATGGCTGTGAGAGCTGGACCATAAGAAAGGCAGAGCACCGAAGAATAGATGCTTTTGAATTATGGTGTTGGAGAAGACTCTTGAGAGTCCCCTGGAAGTCAAGCTTGATTGCTCCCTGGAAGGACAGATCCGAAGCTGAAGCTCAAATACTTTGGCCACCTCATGAGAAGAGAGGACTCTTTAGAAAAGACCGTCATGCTGGGAAAGATTGAAGGCAAAAGGAGAAGGGGGTGGCAGAGGATGAGATGGTTAGATAGTGTCACTGAAGCGGTGAACATGAAGTTGGGCAAACTCGGGGGGCTGGTGGAGGACAGGGAGGCCTGGCGTGCTGTGGTCCATGGGGGTCGTGAAGAGTTGGATACGACTTAGCGACTGAACAACAACAACAAACTTCAGGTTAGGATTGCGCCCTTACAGAGGGTTGCAGTAAGGATAAAGAAGGAAAGTGCTCTTAGGAGAAAGGTCTAGATCTTTCTAGGAGCCAGCAATGCTTCTTGTAGCTTCCAGCTTGGCAACTAGCTTGGCTAGTCTGGGGGCACCATTTTTTTCCTTCTGCTCAGGCAGCAAAACGTTTGGCTTTTGCTCACCTTTGAGGACCATTGCAAGCAGGTATTGTTTCATTTTAATTCCCATTATTGTAATGACATTAAAGGAGGTCCAATTTAGGAGGTAAGAGAACACTTTGTTACAAAAGTACACACACTCACTGAACGAAAAGACAGTTTCACCATACGGCAATGTTTTTGTTGTACAAGTATGGATAAAACCTGAGGCCATGACCCCAACCTTATTGTTGTTCAAGAAATGGAAAGTTAAACAGTTAAGGCAATGCCCTTGCAAATATTTACCCAAATGCTTAACCTTAACTCCTCAATGGCCTCAGGGGAAGTCCCATAAACATCCATCCTGGAACTGGAAGGGTTGCTTATCTGAGCAAAATCTACTCAGCCAGATCTGATGTCTGCCTCCCCCAACATGATCATACTTGTAGCTCAAAAAGGATCAAACATGTAACATCTTTGTCATATTAGTAAATTCATAAAGGGTGGCCAGGAACTTCCTCTGGACCGTGTGGTCGTGTTGGGATTGGAACCAGTGGTGGGATTCAAATAAATTAACAACCAGTTCTATGACATCATAGACGGAGCCAAAAAAAACCCAAAGCCAGCCAAGGTAAGTGAATGAGCGGGGCCCGGCCATTTAACAACCGGTTCGATAGAACCTGGGCGAACCCCCTGAATCCCACCACTGATTGGAACCTTCTGCTCTGTTTGCCACAGTTTCACAATTGTGAAAACAGGCAGGGACTTTGGGAAGCTAGGCCAGCAAAGTTTGGCTGGCTCAATGGGCCACCATAAAGTGCGTTTGGACCACTCTCGGAGTCAGGGAGGATAGCACATGTCTGTGTGCTGGCCTCTCTGACTCTGAGAGTGGTCCAAACCAGTGATGTCATCTGGTAATGAAGAACGGGAACTCTGGGCGGGACTTACGCGTGATTGGAAGCCCGTCCATTAAGTTCCACGGCTGCCCTGGCCTCGGGGGGGGGGGGTGCCCTCAGTTGGCGCGCCTCACCGCTGCTCGCCCAGGCACCCAGCGCACCCCCCACCCATCCCCCCTGGTGAGCAGGCGCCCTGCTGAGGCCAGGGCAGCCGCGGAACGGAACGGACGGGCAGCCAATCACGCGTAAGTCCCGCCCAGCGTTCCCGTTCTTCATTACCAGATTACATCACTGGTCCAAACATATTTTATGGTGTTCCTTGTGCTGGCCAAACTGTGCCAGCCTAACTCCAGGTTAGGATTGTGCCCTGAGAGTCAAAGCCAGAGAATGGGGGTCTGTGAATGGGGTTCTGTGGTCTGCAAAGAAGACCTATTGGAACTGGCTCACTTCATGATAGTACTCATGTGGAAAATGGTCGTTTGACACATACACAAATAATCATTTTCCTTTCCAAAAACTCTCTTTCCCAGGGTGGCCAATCTTCCAGGATTTCTGGACTGGCCTGGGGTCTTCAGGAATCAGCAGTGCCCAGGTGGCTACTGGGAGCAATCCTGGAATTTTTAACAGGGCCCCCAGGAGTTTCCATTATCATGTTGGGAAAAACACCTCCAGAGATGCATCAGTCAGAGATGGTAATCCTGCTCTTCCCACCTTAGTAAGACTCCCATTGCATCCATATCTCAAGTGAGAACTCTGCATTGTCACTGAAGCATTGAAGAACTCCTCACATTTTGGACAGTACCCAGGTGCAGAACGTCTGTTCATAGTTCTAATGGAATGACTGTAGCTAGATTCTTTTTTTACAGGTCGGCCACCCAGATGCATTGCACACAGATTGTACCTGATTGTACCAGAGTAGAATAGAGCCCTCCTATGAATGGGGGTCTACACTGATGATGTGCATGCTTCTTCATGTACAGGATGCAGGACAGGGTGCAGGCATCTTGTTGTCTCATGCGCTTCCTGGGGCACCTGGTGGGCCACTGTGAGATACAGGAAGCTGGACTAGGTGGGTCTTTGGTCTGATCAAGCAGGGCTCTTCTTATGTTCTTATGCTTAGCCCTCCAAACATCACCAACATTTGTCTGCAGTGTCAAAATGTATGTGGGGAGAGGTCAGTGGTGTCATTCAAATGATTTAGGAACAGGAACTCACTTTTGATTGGCACTTGTCGGGAACCCGGAACCAGCCACGGAGCCCGTTAGGATCCGGAACGCCCGTTCTGGTCCGTTCCTCCTGAATGATATCACTGGGAGAGGTCCTCCCTGTAGTAAAATCCTCTTTATGGGGTGGATGGGGCTGGTGCTGAATGTGTGCATCTGCACCGGACTCCTAGCTGGCCTTATGTGGCCATCTCCATAACTGTATTTCCTAGAACAGGTTCTGGGAGTCTTGCAGCACAATTCTGCACATGTTGACTCAGAAGTCTCGCTATGTTCAATGGGATGCACTTACAGAGGCATCAAGTCCAGATGACAAGCAGTAATAGCGCCATACTATTACCATGCTATTACCGCAGTGTGGTGGCACTGCGGGTTAAACTGCTGCTGCTGGGCTTTCTGACCAAAAGGTTGGGAGTTTGCGACCACACAACGGAGTGAGCTCCCGTTGCTTGTCTCGGCTCCTGCCAACATAGCAGTTCGAAAGCACGTAAAAATGCGAGTAGATAAATAGGGACCACTTTCGTGGGAAGGTAACAGCTTCCATGTGCTATAGAGTATAGTCATGCTGGTCACATGACCACGGAAGCTTGTCCTCGAACAAACGCCAGCTCTACAGGCTTAGAAACGGAGATGAGCCCCATCCCCTACAGTCGGTCATGACTAGACTATTTGGTCGTGGGGAAACCTTTACCTTTACTCTGCCCTAGTCAGACCTCACTTGGAATACTGCATCCACTTCTGAGCACTGCATTCTAAGAAGGCCATTGGTAAGCATTGCTAAGTTTGAGAGGAGGGCAGCTAAGAAGAAGGGGGTCTGGAAATCAAATCCTAGTGGAGTATAGACTAAGGGGACATATGACAGCCATATTCAAACACCTGCAGGCCTGTCACACAGAAGAATGTGAGACAGTGCTCCTTGTGGTTCCTGAGAGCAGGATTATATTCAGTGGATTGAAAGTATGGGAAAGCAGATTTAGGCTGAACATGAGTAAGAATTTCCCAAGTGTAAAACGTACACCACTGAAACAGTATGCCTTGGGAATTAATGGACTCTCCCTTATTGAAGGTTTGCAAACTGAGGGTGGACAAATACTATAGCAGTTGTACCCAAGCAGAGATGAGCAATATTGTACCTGGGTATAGGTTAATGTACAGACAGCTCTGAGCAGAACAATGTGTCAGCCTAAATGCCCAATGTCACCTGTTTGTGATGACTGCATTTTGTTCTAGCCATAGCATCTGTGGTAATTGTCTGCTCCTGGAACAAAGGGATGAGTGAATCAAGAATGCCCAATTTGCCATGTTGCCCTCCTCCCACATATACCACGCTCAAAGAAAACAGAATAATGGAATACAGAATGTCAGGCTTGACTCAAGGCAAATATGAGTCAAATGGCCTATTCTCCATGAGAAAAACATGCATTGCCCCACTTGGCTTTTTGTGGCATGACTTTCAAAGGTCATGCCACCCTAAGCCAGTTATATTGGTTATCACTGTCTGCAAGTTGGCCACCTCAGTCCTGAATGTATGAATTAGCCCTGTGAATTTCACTAGCATTTGCCCATCAAAAGATAGAGAATGCAAGAACTAGAGACAATTTCTCCGGACACCCTGAAAAACAGCTGCAAGTTGGCATTGATAAGCCTGGTATAAATAGGCTGGTGGTTTGATATTCAGAGGAGTGCATGACATGGAAAAAAAATTCTCTTGTGGGGTTCCATTAATCTTTTGGACTCCCATTTTGTTTGACTCTGAGCCCAGAATATGTTTCTGGATTGATTTGTAAAGTCCCTATTCGGTTTCTCTTGTTGCCGTCTCTCTCTCTCTCTCTCTCTCTCTCTCTCTCTCTCTCTCTCTCTCTCATGAGCTGGAACATGGTAGGTTAAAAAAAATTGTTTCTCCACCAGTGCTACAATCTTTTCATAATAGTGGCCATTTTGTTTACTCATGCAGCCATGGATGAAGCAGAATCCCAGTGCAAATATGCATCTACAAAATGATGCTCTGGAGTTGCTAGCACAAGCAATGGCAATGAGCAGGAGCCCCTCACCCCCACCCCAAAAAGACGCTCATTCTTAACCATTTGGAGTTCCCTGGCCCATTTGCCTTAGCATGAATGAAAGTGTCTTCCTTCATTGTAGTTTTAATTCGTTCTGAGCCAAGCACACACTCCCTATTGATGTTGCAAGGCAGATCCTCATACATAAAGAGCCGGTTTCAGGCTTTGACATTTCTGAAGTTGTCTCTAGTCAACAGGATAATTTAATTAATACAATTAAGAATTTAATAACAGCCCTGTTGGGTCCTGCCCAAGGTCTCTCCAGACCAGCACACTGTTTTAACAGTGGCTAGTCAGAGGCACCCAGGAAATACACAAATGTGCAGCATGAGACTGTGCCCTGCATTGCGTTTCAGCTGCCCCCTACCCTGCACGGCATGCAGTGCAGGCCAACCAGCCTCCCTGCTCCTGCACAGGTTAGGTTGCACTGCCAGTCTTTCAAAGGGAGGCAAGTCATTACTCATACTGAAGTAGAAGCATACGCTTTCCACATTTCAGTTACTTGGAAAGTGGGAAGGGACAAGCGTTCACATGAAGTGAGTAACTTGATGCCACCTTGTTACTTAATTCACAGCTCTCCTATAAGTCATGTACTCATTAAGGAAAGACTTCAACAACACTTGAACGGAATTCTTTCAACTGCTGATATTCACACCTAACTAAAAAATGCAGTGCCCTCATCAAGAAACCACTGGTGAAAGAATTAAGAGGAACAAGAAGGGTCCAGATCAATAGTTAGTGAGTATTAACGGATGTTCTTCTTTTACGTTAATTGTACATTTGGGGGTACAGAGTCCCCTACTGTGTAACAGAGATGTATACAAATGTTTCCTTTTCAGATATTTTCCATCCATCAAGATGTCTGAGGCTACATGTGTTCCAAATTTCAACAAATTTCAACACGCACAAATGGGTGCTGGGCCGACAAGCAGTAGCATCAGCCCGTGGACGCTATGGAAAGCAGCAGGTAAGCCTGCTTACCATACCGGCCGAGCCTGCCATGCTGGCCGAGTCCCCCTGCCAACCCAATGCGGGCCACTGCAGCCCACTTGCATTTGTGCCTGCTAAATAGCAGGTGCAGGTCCGAACAGCCCTATCAGGCTGCCTGTGGCTTACTGTGGGGCAAGGAAACGGTTGTCCCCTTGCCTAATTTGGTTAGGCCTGCTTGCTCCAGCCCAAGTTGTGCTGCCCGGGGCATCCCCTGAGTTCCCTGTTTACCTATGCAATCATCTTACTTTTGGATGCAGGCAAGCTTTCATGCATGTTCCTAAAACAAAACCACCATCTAACTATGCTAACAAAGAATGTACAGTGTTTCTAGAAAATTTTGTTAAAAAATACATCCTCAGAGTCATGGGAGATGAATTTGCCTAGATGAATGTCATAGATGTCCATAAGGAAAGCTAAAACTTCCCAAGAGCTGTTCCCATTATCATACCCACTGAAAATTCTGCCACTGCAATTGTGAAAAGTACCACAAAGAACCTGCATCCAACTATGATTGTCCCTCACGCAACTGTGCCTGCAGAATCCTTTTGATTTACCTGTCCAGTTGTTTATCAGGGATGAAAGAACAGAGGGAGGAACGAAGTCAGCCCTTCCTTATCTGAAAAAAGCTGATCAGCACAAGCAGTGGTGTCATGCAAATGATTTAGGAACAGGAACTCACTTTTGATTGGCACTTGTCGGGAACCCGGAACCAGCCACGGCGCCCGTTAGGATCCGGAATGCCCGTTCTGGTCCGTTCCCCCTGAATGACATCACTGAGCACAAGTCTCGTTTTTCTAACAAGCTTCATCATGAACACAGCCCCAGAAGCTGGTCCAAAATGACAAACTGCACAATCATAAAGCATTTGTTTCTATGAATGGCTCTTAATGCACATAGGCAGAAGACTTTGCCCACTCAATTCTATGCATATTTGCTCAGAAGTCAAACCCACTCTGTTCAGTGGGGCGTCCTACTTGGTGTACGTAGGAGTGCAGCCTAGCAACCCAATCCTATCCCCCACCATTTTTGGTGATGCAGCCACACTGAGGGAGCATGTAACTGCATCCAGTAGTGAGGGAGAGGTGATCAGAAGGCCAACCAGAGGTAGGTAAAATGCTTTCTTACCTCTGGATAGGCTTTCCGGCCTATTATGGGTCTCCTCAGATCCACACCTGCTAAGTAGCTGATTTAAATATAAGGATAGAAAGGGGTGCCCCAAAACCACCCCTTCCCTGCCTGAAATCTCCCTCAGACCTCCTCCTCCCACCCAAAATATGTTCCTCTTGCTAGCTTATCGGGATTGGTGCAGCCTGTGCACCAATGTGTGTGTGGCGCTGTCAGTGCTTCTGAATAGGCCTGCAGTGATGTACAGCAGCGGTCTCCAAACTGCAGACTGCTGCTGCAGGGAAAATCTTCCCCAGTGTGAACAGTGCTTCGCGTTCCACCAGGGAAGCCGTGAGAGACCTCTGCTACAGCTCCCAGGGGTCTTCGCTGCCAGCCTCCCATGCGCGGAACACCAAGTGCGCGGCTTGCTAGGGCAACAGACCCTGGAAGCGGCTTGCCGCAAAGACCTCTGGCAGCTGTAGTAGGGGTCTTTTTTGGCTTTCCCAGTGGAATGCGAAGCTCTGCTCATGCCGGGGAAGGATTGGGGAGGAACTGGATCCAGAGTTTGGAGCCTCCTGGTGTACAGTAATGTCTGTGCCATAGCTGGCCCTTTTACAACAGCAAAAGTTCCACTGTCATAGAAGGCCCGCAGGATTGGGCCAGTAGATACTTCCAAAAGTTGGAAATGGTATAAATAAAGGGAACCATCTTTTCATGCATTTTGCTATGCAAAGTGCTTTGATAACCCTTTTTGGGGTGGAAAGGTGGTCTTAAAAGATTCTCCATAACAGAATGATTGTTTGTATACCGAACTAACCAGTGGATTGGGCTGTTTTATGCTGTATTTTGAAACTTCATCAAACTCTAGATTAGGTAGCTAGTGCCTAATGTGTCTAGTTTTAGATACTGATTCAAAGAGAAGTATGAATTTGCAACATATTATATGATGAAAGGAACTTGTCCTGATTCATTACTATTAAGTAGTGCTTGTTTTGTTTTTTAAGGAAATCTTCATATCGTTGGGAAGTCATTAAACACTCTAGCCATCTTACCAAATCACATCCTTTCAGAATATTTTGACTTCTTTCAATGCATTAAGATATCTTTTTCTCCAAGCAGGCAAGAGCCCTTAGGGAAACCACGGACTGTCACACTATTTTCTAGCCAAACTAATCACCTCTGACTCATGTTGGATCAAAACAGGTTGAGTATGGAGGTTTGGTAAGATAACAAAAAGGTTCATCACAGAGATCTGAAATTCAAAAGGACTTTCTGCTGCCTTCATTTTCGAAAGAAAAAGGCTGAGCTGTACCTCACCTCTAGAGAAAACAGAACATTATTTGCAATTTATAGTGCAAGCTGGCTTGCAGACAGTCTACCACAGAATTTATTTTGTGCATACCTTGAAACAACAACAACAGTATTTAAATGACACCTTTCTTGTCATCAGATTTCCCTTCCAACTTTATTCAAGGAAGTTTATGTAGACAGGCTTTTTCTAAATCCCCATAGGGATTTTTAACAATAGACCACTTCTGATCTTCCATAGAATGACTGCATTCCAGATGGATTCTTTCTCAGAGTGCAATCCTAAACTGGAGTTAGGCCGGCATAAGCTAAACCAGCAAAGTTTGGCCAGGTCAAGGGTCACCCATAAAGCATGTTTGGACTACTGTCGGAGTCAGGGAGGATAACTCACGTCTGAGTGCTGGCCTCTCTGACTCAGAGAGTGGTCCAAACATACTTTACGGTGGCCCTTGTACTGGCCAAACTTTGTTGGTTTAGTTTACACCGGCCTAACTCCAGTTTAGGATTGCGCCCGCAGTCTGGTATCTTTGGCTGCATTTGCCTCCCCCACTTGACTGACAGCAACTCGTCTCACTGTCACTGGGGGTGGTCCTCCTCCAAGTCTCTCACCAGCTGGGATGACTCATCTCATCAGCAGTGATTATCAGCAGCTCTCGGATACATCCTGTGATCTTGATCCTGCATCCCCAGGAGTTTTTCAAGCATCATAGGCAGAAGCTCTACCACTCAACCTCTCAAGATCTCTCCTGCCCATAAATAAATAAAATGTTATTTTTCTCACTATAATGCGTAAGGCAGTTAATATGTGTTTCCACTGGTTGTTTAGCTGTCCTCATTCCTTTATAGGGGGACGTGGTGGCACTGCAGGTTAAACAGCTGGTGGGCTTTCTGACCAGAAGGTTGTGAGTTCAAGACTGCGCGACAGATTGGGCTCCCGTTGCTTGTCCCAGCATCTGCCAACCTAGCAGTCTGAAAGCACGTAAAAAAGGTGGGTAGATAAATAGGTACCACTTTGGTGGGAAGATAACGGTGTTCCGTGTGCTACGGCATAGAGTCATGCTGGCCACATGACCATGGAAGCTTGTCCTTGGACAAATGCCGGCTCCTCAGGCTTAGAAACGGAGATGAGCACCGCCCCCTACAGTCTGGTCATGACTAGACCATTGGGTCGTGGGGAAACCTTTATTCCTTTATAATGGTTGAAAAACTATTTTCAAATGGTCTTTAAAGCTATTTTTCCACTGATTGGTATCCACTGGGGATTCTGGAACAGGCACAACTGTACAACACAGGCGCAACTGTATAACATGTTTGCTATGTCTGTATGCCCTTTTCAGGTCCTCTGAGAGCTACATTAGTTAACCATCTTTAACCACCACCATGACCTGGAAATTACAACTAGGCAGGTGAGGTTGGTGACACCTTTGTGTCTTCCTGAGGACATTGTGTCACACTATTTTGGCAGTGTGCTTCTGTGAGCAGCAATGATTTCACTAGCGCCTGAAGCACTGGGGATGTTCCCAGCAGCCACCTCATGTCATGTCATTTCCTAGACCATTCTGAAGAAAAATGGCAACCAGCAGGCCAGCCATTGGGAATATTCTTAGCGCTTCAATCAGTGGTGATGTCACCAGTGCTCATAGGCAGAGCAACAGAAATGTTTCAGAAGGAAACAAAAGCCCCACTGAGAATACTATCAGTGCTTTGAATGCGGCTAAAGCCGCCACTATTGTTGCACGCCTGGCAAAGGAAATGATTAAAAACCTAATAAACCAGCTGTCCCCAGTATCTAAAATTAAAAATTTAGGGGGCGAGAAAAGTGTTTCAGATAGCTAATATTCTTTACCTTAATAACAAGGTTGTCTGGAATTTGGCAGATGTAAGCTCTTGGAGAGAGTCGTCAAGTGACTACAAATATCCAGGTTGGCTGAAAAATGGCAAAGTTAGAGGTAATAGAAACAGAAAAAATGTTTCTCCCCTTGAAACCAACAAAATGGAGTCATCAGAGAAGGGGAATGAGCAATTCTGATGGCATCATAAAAGCGGCATCTGGAACCAGGAGAAACATGGACAATATCATTTCACACAGGTCAATGAACAGAGACCAGAACTGAATTTTCTTTTAAGTGCGCATACATATCCCTTTATAAATCTATGTATAAAGATCAGGATCTTGGGCTTTAGTGTTTACCTTCTCGGCTTTTGTATAACTTAGGATTTGGCTGCTCGTCAGAACAACACAATGACGCAGTTGCATTTAGCGATTGAGTTGAGATATGGTAAACTAGGAAGACAGCAGGAAAGAGTGAAAATGGGAATTTCCCAGTTGCTGGCAAAGGTTAAAGGATTGCGTTCAAGTAGGAAGTAACATTTAAAATGAACCTTTAATGAACTTTACAGATTGCCAATTTAAAAATCCACCGTTATTCACAGTTCATACTAAACCGAAAGGCACATTTATTGTAATGAAGTGTGAACTAAGAAGGGCATACTTTCATAAGAGGCTTATAGAACAATCCTACATATTTACTCAGAGGTTCCACTGTGTTCAGTGGAACTTACTCTAAGGTAAGTGTTCATAGGATTGCAGTCATCGTCCATACAGTGCCCATGGTATTCAGATAAAACAGGGAAAACACATTTGGTACAAATTCAGCAACATTTTGGAACTTCAGTTGTCTAAACATTAAATGTCAACTTTTGACGCTGGTCATTGGACAGGTCCCTAACCAGATAAAATTGCAAGGTTTGCCTGCATGCACGCGCGCGCACACACACACACACACACACACACACACACACACACACACAGAGAGAGAGAGAGAGAGAGAGAGAGAGAGAGAGAGAGAGAGAGAGA
>JAJKFI010034607.1:0-14554 GCA_029204185.1 Lerista edwardsae | reverse complement strand
GAAAGGAGCCTTTGTGCCATTGCTTTTGCAGACATTAAAAAAAAAAAATTATCCGAGCCGTTTATTTATAGCACTCTTCTTATGTATGACAAAGGCAGTTTGAGCAGAGCAGCATCCCCAGTGAAATGAAGTGGTAAACAAGCCACTACACCACTTGGGGCACTGCTGTACTCAGGTCTCTCCTGGGAGAAGTGCCAGAAGTGGGGTAGTGGTAATGAGGGTTGTGGAGGGAGACAAAGGATGCACTGAAAGGTGGGACTAAATGACTAAATACATTATGATAAGGGGCTGGAAACATAAATACAACTAAGGGCATAATTCTATCTAGAAAATAGGCTGGCGCATGTCCCTGACACCAGTCTAAGCATGTTGCAAATGTGCCATAAGGCACGTTTGCATCACTCCAGGAGGTATCCAGGCTGGCTCAGGCATGCCAGCCTGCAGAGGCCAAATCTAGCCTCCGCACCCGCCTGATAAGTGGGGCTAGAGCCGGTTAAGTTCAGCTGACGGGGGGTTGGGGGGGGGTTGGGGGTTGGGTGAGAGGGAGGGAGGGATTTCAGGGCATGGAGGGTGGAGAGAGGGCAGGCCATATCCTAACCTCCATCCCTGGCCCAGTCGGCCCTACACGAGCCACTAGGATTTGCACCAGCAATTTTTTGGGGGATTTGCACCCAATAGGAGTGGCTGTAGCATTACCCAGGTAATGGGAAAAATATCCCCTTACCCAGAGGTGCCTCCCACCCTGTGCAGGATATAGTTCCAGATATATATGCCTATCTGTTCCAGCACAGGATAGCCTTGAGTTATAACCTGATACATTCATGCGTATTTTACAACTTAGTGAACAATTCTACTCAAGAATTGCTGAGCGGAATACTGCCTCTATGTTTTTCCTTAATAGTTTCACAAAGCAAGGGTCAAAGGAAAACATACTGTTTTTAAATTAAAGCTGAAAACGGGGCAGCGACCTAAAGGAACCCGTAAGGGACCTGCCCTATGGCTCCTTTCCCATGACTTCAATTCTTTGGATGCAAGTAAGGAATAATAACTCAATGCAAAATAGGAAAAATGTAAATGCTAGTTTAAAAATAGCTGCTTAGGATGATTAAAATTACTGGACTGATTAAAAGCATTATGTAGCCCCGACTGGAGCAAATTGAAACTATAATTGAGGGAAAGTGTAAGTCCTCGACATTCAGTTTTGGAATTAGTTTAATGGGTTCTAGGGGGAAAAAAGTCAAATCCCTGAACTTCTTTGCCTGAAGCATGGTTATCAATTACTATGTGAACATTTTAATTGGGGGAAATTATTCCCCCCTTAAATTTAGAGAGAAGGTTACAGAGAAATGATGAGAAATATAAAGTACAGAATTAAATCTACACATTATTGATCCTGTACAAAAACAGCCTTTACACGAATTACATGTTATTACGTACTTTGCTTTTTTATTCAGAAAAGTACCTAGATTTGGTCCCTTCTTAAATGCTGAATTCTGAAAGAGGAAAAACTGCAAAACATTCCCTTAATCTGAAACAGCAAGTACAAAAGCTTGTGTGCATTTCAATTAAAGACCTTACATTTGCCTTAGTGTTTTCAGGTTTATAAAAGTTACCAAGTGCATTTGACAAAACATCATTTTTTAAGCCTTTATGTGAGTTTTCCAGCACTAATACAGCAATCTAGTTCAAGAACATGTTATAGTAAGCGGGCCACAGACCTGAAATCAAGGCTTTTGGAAATAGGATTAGGGCAGTGGCCCAACATCAATCCCATGTTTCTATTCCACTGTTGTACTCTTGCTTGTTGGAGAGAGGCCACATATAGGATCAGCTATATGAACACCAGCTCATAATGAATTCCTACTGAACCATGAGCAATTTGCTCCTCATAGATGATGGGACAGGCTGTATCCTTGCACACTGACAATATGCTGTGAATACCTTGGAGATCTGGTTGCTTGTATTTTACAGCAGGCCCTTATTTTATTGGAATACAGAGCTTGTTTGTTGTGCGAAGCAGAACAGAGCATCTAGAGATGCTTGAGGAAAGCCACAGATCCACAAGGGTTAGCTATGCTTCAGCAGAAAAACTCTGAACACTTCAGTACTAGATATACTCAGTACTCAGTGTTGGTAGACAACTCAATGAAAGTGTCGACCCAATGTGTGGCAGCGGTAAAGAAGGCCAATTCCATGTTTGGGATAATTAAAAAGGGTTGAGAATAAAACGGCCAACATTATTATGCCACTGTACAAATCAATGGTAAGGCCACATCTGGAGTATTGTGTACAGTTCTGGTCGCCACACCTTAAAAAAGATATAGGCGAACTAGAGAAGGTGCAGAAGAAAGCAACCAAAATGATTACAGGGCTGGGGCACCTTCCATATGAGGAAAGGCTACAGCATTTGGGGCTCTTCAGCCTGGAAAAAAGGTGCCTGAGGGGGGACTTGATTGAGACATACAAAATTGTGCACGGGATGGATAAAGTGGATAGAGGGAGGTTCTTTTCCCTCTCTCACAATTCCAGAACCAGGGGACATCCACTAAAATTGAATGTTGGGAGAGTGAGAACAGATAAAAGGAAATACTTTTTTACCCAGCAGGTAATTAATCTGTGGAACTCCTTGCCACAGGCAGTGGCGTCTCTGCACGGAGGGCAGAGCTCTAAGTGTTGCAAGAAGCCTCACCCTGTCGTGTAAATCCCTCCTCTCCCTTGCTGCTGTAGCCAGTAAGCAACGCCAAGATGTTGCTTTTCCCTGTGAGGGTTGGCTAAAACGGTGCAGGGGAGGAGTGATTTCCACTGCAAGGTAAGGCTTCTTGCAAAACTTAGAGCTCTGCCCTCCCTATAGAGACGCCACTGGCCACAGGAGGTGGTGATGGCATCTGGCCTAGATGCTTTTAAAAGGGGACTGGACAGATTTCTGGAGGAAAAGTCCATCGCAGGCTACAGGCCACGATGGTTAGTGCAACCTCCTTACTTTAGAGTTAGGCTACCTTGGAGTGCAGGTGCAGGGGAGTGGCAATGAGATGCACATATCTATACTAGTTGTCTTGTGTGTTCCCTGATGCATCTGGTGGGCCACTGCGAGATGCAGGAAGCTGGACTAGATGGGCCTTTGGCCTGATCCAGTGGGGCTCTTCTTATGTTCTTATATGCCTCCTCCAGTGGGGGCATGAAACTAGCAAGATTGGGCTCAGTGTCCACAGGCAAGATCAGCTTGAATAAACTTACATAGATCATTTTCATTACTGAGGCTGCGATCCTATGCCCACATACAGCAAGTAAGTCCCATGGACCTCCATGGGATATATTTTCAAGTAACATAAAAGGAATCCTACTTGATCAGATTAAACATCCGTCTCATCCATTATGCTATTTACAAAGTGGCTAGCCAAATAACTCTGATAGAAGCAGGGTATGAAAGGAGCAGCCTTCTGTTTGTCCCCAGCATCTGCTAGTTGAGCATACTGCCTCTGATCTTGTGTCACCCAGTGATAGCTGTTGGAAGAACTGCCCTCCATAAATTTGTCTTCTAGCCCTTAAAAAAAAGCCAATGATGCTCACAGCCGAAACTAGCATGGGATTGAGCCGCAGACCGTTTTGGGCATCTCTCACGTCAGTCATAGACACAGTGCAATAATGTACATGCTATTTCAAAGCAGCTCTTTTTCAGGGACTCTCTTGCACTGACAACTTTCACAAATCTTTGCATACACATAACGAGACAACCTCAAAAGGTGCACATAGTGCCACGTGTGAAAACATCCGGAGTCTTATAAAGCTTGGAGATTTGACTTTCGAAAGCAGGCACTTTCTGAAGCATGATGTTTGGGCACATATATTTAAGTTTTGATCATTTGTTCACCAGGTGCAGCACATTCTTCTGTCTTCCAAAATACCAGAAGCAGAAGCAAACCCTTGGGATTGTATTTGGTATAATGGTCCTAGGAATCAATGGGTTTGTTTCCTGGTTGTACAAAAACATCTGTCCTAAATCCATCTCCAAATGTTTCTGTAAATACATTCACATGCTGCTCCTGCCATCTTTAACAATATCATCCTTATATCAGCAGGGGCAATGGAAGACATTTTTTCTTCCTTTCGTAGCATCTCTGGAAGCCTGCTTCCTATATATCTTCGCCGTAGATGTTTATGGAGTGAACCAGATTTCAAATGCTACAATCCTATCCACACCTGACAGCAAGCCCCACTGACTTTTGGGGACTTGCTTCTGAGTAGGCATGTATAGGATTGGGCTCAAAAAACCTATTTAAGCAGCAAAATCCTCTAGAAAGAGTGTGATTAGCTGACCTACTTGTTGCCAGTTTCAAAGCACCGTCTGTTCCAGCATTTATTGCTCATAAACATAGGTATGGCTCGACCATGAGGTGAGGTTGGGCACCACTAAGGGCACAATCCTAACCAAGATTCCAGCACTGACTTAGCTGTGCCAATGGGGCATGTGCTACATCCTGAAGTGGTCAGGTAGGCCTCCTCAAGGTAAGGGAATGTGTGTTCCCTTACCTCACAGCTGCATTTCCCTGACCCAGGTGCTGGAAGGTTGGTCAGAACTGCACCCTTAGTGGGACAAAATGAAAGAGATCTGCTACACAGGACTTGATCAACTGGGAAATTCTGTTCAGCAAGCTCCATTAGAGTGAATGGAAGCATCATGTCTTTGGGCAGCATTCATGCAGCTGAGTGATGCCAGCAGCAATGAGATTATGTAGTGGATTGTGACCCATGTTAATTACTTGTAGAAGGAGTATCATTTGGGCTTTCTCCTTCAAACGCCAAAATGTCTTGCACCAGTCCTGTAGAAACAGTCCCTTAATTTATATAATTCTTGTCCTTCTGCCCTCTCCCTGGTGATTTGCAGTATTATGGTTTTGGAAGTATTAGAATCCATAGCCAGTGTTCCTTGCCATTCAAAACTATTTCAGATTTGTATTTTTTTTTAAAAAAAAAAAAATACAATAACAATCTTCCACTCGGAGGAACCAGAATTGGAAGAAAAGAATGTGAGATGGGGAAACTGGAATTCCAAAAAACAAGCACACATGTGTGTTACAAGGCACATATTTGTTCCAGTTCAAACACTATTATTTTGACAAGCCTAGGACCAGTGGATCAAAATAGAGGGCTTGGCACAGCCAGCTGCAAATTTGTTAGCCAACTCTGTAAGTATCCAAGGTCATCTTCAGCTCTGGCCTTACCCTGAGGCAATCACACTAGGAAGCAGATTCCAGAAGGAGCACCATTTTCTTAACTACATACTTTTGTATGTTCTTAAGCAATGAGACCTTCAGTACAGAGCAGAGGAAGGTCTTGATTTTGACCTACACTTCAGGTGTGCATACACCTATGCTGGCACCAGCTCCTTTACACCTATCTGTATCTAAATATGCATCTCTTTACCTACAACATGGTATTTATCCTCATTTAGCTTATACATTCCTTCTGAACTTGTTCTATATACATTATAGGAAGCATTACACAGCAAGTAGCCCTATGAGGGTTGCATCTCAACATGCTACATTGTTGACATTTGTACAATTGCCAATACTCGTAGCCCTGGAAAAAACAGAATGGCCATCTATTTTTGATCAGCCAGGTTCCTAGGTTTGGCGCAGCCTATAACTCAAATGAGAACAAAAGCAGCTTAAGACACTATTGGCTATTGCATAAATAAAGGCACTTTGGAGACACCCACTTTCACTCGATCCGTGACTTCAGATTTGAGCCAATTTTGTCCTCAAAAATATCCCTGAAATGGGAATGATTCACTTTGGCTGTGAGGACAATCAGCACCCCACCCCACCCCACCCCACTCCCTGATCTGCCTGCTGAAAGAGATAAAAGTGACCTACATTCATATAAAAACTGGCTTGTATTGGGGTTATAGAGCAGATACTGCATGTAACCAGATATTGGCCAGCAACAAAGCTTCAGAAAGAAGCAGTGTTATGTTGTGCTTTGACGGAAGTCAATCATTGACTTCTCTGCAAGTCGATGGAAACTGGCCTGTCCAGGTGCAAGGTTTGTTTAATTCAGTGGTCAGGGAACAGGGGTAAATTACCCCAAATGGGGTAAAAATGAAATTCCTGGGGGTAATGGACGGTCATGCTGTCGAGACACAGCCGGGCATGCCTATGAATCTATATGCATGCCCGGCTATGTCTTGGCAGCGCGACCATCCATTACCCCCGTTCCGGTTCCACCACTGGCTGGCTCCGTTTTGTTTTGTTTGTTTTGCTCCGCCCTTTACAACTTCATATTTACATAGCATTAATTAAGCTCATTAATCAATCAAATAAAAAGCAATGGGTTCCAATATGTGATTTTTTTCCTTTTGTTCTGGCGGGGGTAACGTTGGCATATCGAAATATATTTTGGGGTAAAAGGTTAAAAAGTTCCCTGACCCCTGGTTTAACTGTTCCTTGCTGGATAGCTCCTCCAATAGCAGTTATTGCAATTTGTAACCCTATGGGCAACTAAGTTTTGTTCTAAAAATTGAACTATGCCCTGGAAAAAAAACACAGTTTAAGATTCAAGTAATTCAGATATTGTTGACCCACAATTACTGTCATTGTCCCATCGTATACGTTTTTTTAAAGTGCTCTTTGGATTTCTGGATGACCTTGAGCTCTCACATTCTCTGATCTGGATCCTTCATTCAAACTCTGAACCCAACACAGTTGAGCTGTAGCTCATAGCAGGAGAAGGAGGTGGAATACAAGAGAAAGGAGGTGCACCTTTCCCCCTCTGCTCTTAGATCTTTTGCATTTGTAGGGGTTGCCACACCCTTACATCTCCTTTGGATTCAGATGCTTGTTACATAGACAACTGCAGGAGGGTCATTCTTTTCAGGGCCCAATTCAGTTGGCACTTCTGTGTATTTGCCCCTAAAGGGGTTCTCCTGGGTTGGCTTATGAATCTCTGTCCCCTTGTTTTTTGGCACCAGGGCGCAGAAGCTGAGGCCCATGAAGAGAGCAGCCGACACCATGAAGAAACTGGAAGCGTAGAAGACATAACTGAAGTGGCCTGTGAGGTCCACCAGAAGACCTGAAACATAAAATGCAAAGGAATGCTGAAGTACCATGTTCAACATTTTAATATTATTTCTATCTTCTCCAAACTGCTGGGGATGGTCTTGCTAAGGGCAGAACACAGCTGCTTCTGTGCCTTCCCTACCCCACCCCACCAGCAAGGGACTTTTAGTGGTGTACACTAAAATTGGGATAGTGTCAGCTGTGTCATCCTACCGGTTCGCTGGGCGGAGTTTCTTCGCTCGCTGAGAGGGTTTCCGTGGTGATCGGCAGCGTGCTCGCTGCCTCCCGTTGCGTAATGGCGAAAGCCCGCCCGCTGCCCGCCCGCCATTACGCAACGGGAGGCAGCGAGCACGCTGCCGATCACCACGGAAACCCTCCCAGCGAGCGAAGAAACTCTGCCCAGCGAACCGGTAGGATGACACCGCTGGATAGTGTACACCAATTTTACATCAGATAAGCCCCCCCTCAACAGAAAAAGGATTGTATAGTTTGGTGAAGGTGCTGGGAATGCTGTTAGAGATTTTTTCCATCCAATACAGTTCCCCAGCATGCCTTAGATTGGACGAGGGAATGACTATTAATCCAAGGCTCAATCCCAACCAATTCGTGGATAATTGAAACAGTGGATACCGAATCAGTGGACACTAGGGCACACCTGTACTCCATTTCAACCGAACAGGTAAGACATTTTCCCCTCAATTGTCCAGCTATTAAGTTCTGTTGAACATATAACAGAAGATTTAGCAGAAGGCAGAAGATTTAGCCGAGAGGGTTAATGCCTCCGTTTGCCCGAAGATAACACCTGAAGATCTCAAGGTCGTGAGCTCGGGACTGCAGGAAGTCTCTGAGAGCGGCAGACCTTGCAGCTGCGGCTGATTAGAAGCTGAGCTTCAGCTGCCTCGTGGGAGGAGGAGTATGCTGAAGGTCAGCTGCGTCTCTGGTGTGAGCAGGGAAGCATCAGCCAGCAGAAGACAGACGGGTGGCTAAAGAAAGAAGGCTAAATCCAGAAAGGAAGATCTGAATGTGTGTAGTTCTTGAAAGACAGAACATTTCTGTAAATTGTAAAAACCTTCGGGTTTATGAAAAAGTCTGCCTATGTAAACCGCCTTGAGTTGTAATCACTAGAGAAATCTAGTGATCTTAAGAAAGGCGGTATATAAATACATGTATTATTATTATTTTTATTATATAACCCTTCAGCAAACAAATTTCTCAGAATCTGTCCTAGAAGCTTCTTGTTTGAAGTAAATTCAAAACCCTAAAACATCTGTGTTTGTATGAACCAAATTGGCTCATGCAGAGAATGTGACAGTTCCTTCTGATGGCCTCTGTTTTTATAAATAGTGCATCACAGTTTGTTCAGCAAATGATCAGCTTAGTTTTTAAAAAAATATATATATGAGCAAACACGCAAAAAGTTTGACATTCGTATATTCAGCTTGCTCTGTAAGCCCTTGGAACTCTGACTCTGCAAAAGGGTCACCACTGACTGAAATCACCTGCCTGCCCACTTAAGCCTCAAGTTGCCAGACACGAGCAGCCCAACCACCTGAGGAATGATACACATCTTATCTGGCAATTATGCTTGCTTTGTGTGCACCAGTGTTTGTTGCAGTGTGTGCCACCAAGTGTGAAGGGAAGATGAAGGTCTCTAAACGGACAATGCAGAAGCTGGAGAGCTGTACCAGTCAACCACAAAAGCAGGAGGAAATACATGATGGACACTGATGCAGTGCTTAAATGATAGAGGGGAAGACAGAGGAGCCCTTAGTGAACCACACATCAGGTTGGTCCTAAGAATTAGTGTAATCCTTTGTAGCACCTACACATATTTTCCTGCTATTTTTGTGAACACAGTGGGCATGCCCCAGGGAGCCAGGGCCAACTAGGACCCCCTAATATGTACCCCCATATGCCGGGACAGTGCAAGTGGGTCCACCACTTAATGCCACCACCTTGCAGCAGCATACTCATGGGCAAAGCTCCTGTTGCATGGTTCCTTTCCCAAATCAGGAGGTGCTTTCATTTAAAGGCACCACACAAGGAAGGAGCACAGAAGCCATGGTGCATGCTTCCTCATGAGGAAGCTGTTTGAACCATTCACTAACAAGGCTATCTCTGAAACTAGATGGGACAGGGCAAAACTGATGGCATTTTTGGAATCAGGACCCCAAAAATACCCAGGCATAGGTCTAACATTTAAGACAGCAAAATGCGTGTTGGCCTCTGTAATTAAGTGGGACGTGTGTGAGCACTTGGAAAATAGTGAAGCGGGGGGGGGGGTCTGGTGCAGCATTGTGCCTTAAGGCCCCTAGAAGTCTGATGCTGGCACTGTGCAAGCTCCAAGGCTCCCCTCCTACCTAGCTCCTCTTGTCAGCCATACTGTCTGCCCAAGTTTCAACTGGTGAAGTTAAAGGGTATTATTGGCTCTAGTGCCTGTCATCTCAAGGCAATAGTACTGCTATAGTAAGTTTCTTACAGAAAATTATGTGACAGCTGCCAAATTTTTGCACAAGTATCAATACATGTTGAATCCTGTCCCCTCCCTGCAAAAATAAAAAATCTGTTCACATCTCACCTGCAAGGGGAGGTCCAATGAGAATGGTGATGCTCTCCAAGATGGTGAAGAGACCCAAGGCACTGGAGAACCTGTCCATTTCTACCACATCCATTAACACCTGGAAGATAAGTGCACCAATGACACTCATTGAGACACTGTAGACCAAGCAGTAGAGGACAAGAACACTGTACTCGGCTGAGACAGCGCAGATGAGGTTGCTGAGGCCGTTGAGCAGGACAGCAACACTGAAGACGTAGATCCGCCGGCCATTGAAGATGTTGAGGCCCGAGAGCAGGCCTGCCAAGGGTCGCATGAATATGTTGACGAACCCAATGATGGAGACCAGGAAAGCCGCCTGGCGCTCCTCCACTCCATTCAAGATGGCATAGGGCACCAGGTAGATGAGGGGCAGAACAAAACCCATCACCATCCAGGCCACTCCAATTGTGTAGATCTGGTACCCTTTATTCTTGCAGAAGATGTCAAAAGCCAGGTACTTCTGCAGGGTCTGGAAGCAAGCGGCACGCCTGGACTGATGCGGCTGTGCCTCATGATGTGGCGTGTTCCCATTGGACAAATTTATGCCTTCAGCAGAATGGCCAGAGCAGGACTTCAGTGATGTAGCAGCCGGCTTGACTGGGAGAGGTCTCATCACAGCCCCACACACACAGCAGTTCAGCAGGACACCCCCAAAGATTAGGAAAGTATTTCTCCAGCCCATCTCATCCAGCAAGTACTGAGAAATCAGCGGCCACAGCGTGAGGCCAATGGAGACACCCGTGGAAGCCAGAGCGTTGGCCAGTGCTCGCCAGCGGACGAAATAGTAGCCAAGTACTGTGATTCCTGCCTGGAAGCTAAAACATGACCCCAAGCCTTTCAAGAATGAAAAGAGAGAAATAATAAAAATGTGGGTGTTTATTATTAAAGCATTTTATTACATATGTTTTAAGCTAAGACACGTTTTTATCCCCTTGTTACCTGGTGGGTCTACAGGCTCAGGGACAGCTGAACTGGAGCTGCTGCCTGATTTCTCAGCCTGCTGCTACCCCAGGACCGAGAGAAACAAGCAAGCTACTTGCCCCACTCCTTCCTGCGTGATCCTTTTGACAAAACAGGAAGCAGGGGTCCTGCTGGGAACTCCCACCATGCCCTGCACTGGTTTATTCAAAGGGGCAGCAAGGAAAGACTCAGTGGCTGCTTCCCTCCCCTTCCACTTCACTCCTTGCTTGTGCAGTCCCTTTCAGTTTAAAAGGACCATGCAAAGGAGTGGTGTGAAGGGTAAGGCAAGTGGACCAATGTGACTGTGTCCAGTGATGCTGCCGGGCCAGCCAGCACTCAGGGCAGGGCGATGTGATTGACGCTGCCATTCAAACCACACACACACATACACTCGGCATCATTGCATCACCCCTTGCAACTGGAATGGCTCAGATTCGGAGAGGCGAGGGCAGGTGGAGGACCCCTCAATGCTCTGCTCACCCCTCCAAACACTTGGGGCGAGTGCTGTGTACCCCAACACAGTGGTGAGTCCGACAAACCTATGAGCTGCCACGTTGGGGGGGGGAGGCAACCCCAGCCACACTATGCCACTGGCTATGTCCACAGTAGGCTGAAGGCCAGCAGCAACAAACTCAGGCTGAGGAGAACCCCCGATCTGCCACTCTCCACCACCATCCTTTGCTGATGCGAGCCACGGTGGGCTGGTTCATGGATGGGCTGGCCAAACTAATACATCATTGACTGATCTAAGATTGTGGAATTCATATGACATGCAATATTATTCAGATATGTACAGTTTTTTCTTTTTGTTTCCCTTTCTTTGTACAAATGTACATACACGTCTGTGATATTTTTCTTTTAAAAATTAACTGTTTATTAGAAGTTTTCATTGTATGCGACTTCATCATGATATTTGATCTATATTGGCCAGTATTACGTATGTACTAGCATGTGAAGTTCATTTTGTGTTACATTATTCCTTTACAAGCAACCACTATCTAGGTGGCAGTCTAGAGTTATGACAGAGGACGCTTAATGGACAAGCTCTCGAGTGAACGTACTGGACGTAGGTCACAGAGTGCAGTTTCAGTAGTTTGACCAACTCCTCTGACTCTTATTTACAGAGCACTAACCTTAGAAAGGGAGGATTAACGTTTCCAGTCCTCCTGTTAATCAAAAATTGAAATAAGGTGGAAATACTAGAAAAAATTCTGACTTGCTCTTGTGCCTGTTAATAGTAGCATGATATATAGAAATCAATACATGAAGTTTTTCCACAGCACAGATATAAAGATTATCACCTCCTAATAGCTGCACATCAAGCTGCTTAGTTTAGGGACAGTTACAAGAACTGGCTGAAAAGTTGGCAACTCTATGTGTAAAGAAGATACTAATTCTTGAATATAAAAGAAGAGTTGATTTGACAATTCCAGAGGCTTATGTTTTGTGTCCCATGCACCAGTGCTGCTTAGTTGAGAGCAGTGGCAGTCCTGGGGGCCAACCCCCAATCGGCCACCCCCGCCCTGGAAGTAACTGTGGTGACATCATTGCATTACTGCAATTACTTCCTGCATCAGTGGGGTTCTGGGTTGCCTACTCCTTCAGTAAGAGCTGCTTTGTGCCACTGTGACACCCTCAGGTAGGTAGGTGTGTGAGTGTGAGTGAGTGAGTGAGTGAGAGAGAGAGAAACTTAAGGCAGAATGTAATGAAAGAAATCTTATTGAATTAGCTGTAATTTATCAAAAGTTTAAGCCCAGCAACTTTCAAGCAATGTGCCGTGCCACACTGGCATACCACAAATAGTCTGCAGGTGTGCCGCAGGATTTTGTGGGAGGCTAATTTATTAATAGGGCCACTGGAGATGTGGTGTACCTTGACAATTTTAGTGACTTGCCAGTGTGCTCATGAGATGAAAATGTTTGAAATAGTTATTATAGCCAAACACACAAACAAAACCTGACTTATGTAACAAAAAATAGATTTCCTTAACTCAACATTGACCAATGAGAACATAAGAAAAGCCTAGCTGGATCAGGCCAAAGGCCCATCTGGGCCAGCTTCCTGTATCTCACAGTGGCCCACCAGATGCCTCAAGGACCACACAAGGCCACCAGATACAAGAGATACAAGATATTTGTATCTCACAGCCACTCCCCTGCATCTGGCTTCTAAAGTAACCTTGCACCACCCCCAAGGGAGACACCAGAATGAGTTTGGGGTTTGAACTGATTAAACACAGGTGCAAATCATGAAATCTACTGAACACTCGTCCCTCCCTCCTCAGTCTGGGGTAGACAAAAGAAAAAAAAACCCCCAAAACCTGCCATCCATGGCCAATTCAAATGACAGAAAAAAAATTCCTACCTAGCCTTCATGATCAGCAACCAGTTAATCTCAGACTGCACATGCCCATCATAGCTTGTAACCTATGTGATGTGATGGAGTTTTCCTCCACAAATCTGTCCAATCCCCTTTTAAAGGCATGCAGGCCAGATGCCATCACCACATCTACTTTCTTGTGTTTGTTCTAACTCTCCTGACACTCAGCTATAGGGGATGTTCCCTGGTATTGTATGAGAGGGAAAAATGATATCCAGTCTATCTACCCCCACATTATTTTGTATGTATCAATCATGTCCCTCCTCAGGTGCCTTCTTTCTAGACTGAAGAGCCCCAAACGCTGTAACCTTTCTTCATAAGGGAGGTGCCCCAGCCCAGTAGTCATTTTGGTTGCTCTCTTCTGAAACTGTGTTCTGAGAGCTAACAAGGTGTTGTTATGATACAGCATGGACTAATAAGTTATTATATCAGCTTCCTTTTCCATGCATCAGAGCTAAAACGAGAACTCTTATTCAGTTATGTGAGTGCCATCAAGTTGTCCATTGGTTTTTTGTTTGTTTGTTTACTGATTTGCTGGGTAACCTGTACTAATCAATAGTTAAATAAATAAAGTTAATGGGGGTGACACCATATGTTATCTCAATGGGGGTGCAATCCTATCCTGGAGTTAGGTCAGCAGTTAGGCCAGCAAAGTTTGGCTGGCACAAGGGCCGCCTTAAAGCACTTTTGGACTGCTCTCTGGGTCAGGGAGGATGGTGCACATCAAGAGTGCTCCAAACATACTTTACAGTGGCCCTTGTGCCAGCCAAACTTTGCTGGCCTAACTGCTGACCTAACTCCAGGATAGGATTGCGTCCTGGGTGATATCACTGAACCTCCAGATGCAGGGGCAGTATGTCATTGAGTACTATGTGCAGAACAGCAATAGCAGGGGAGGATTCAGACATTCAACCATTGCTTGTGGGGCAATATTCGCTGCATTTATTTTCTGGCCATTATTATTATTATTCATTTCCTGTCATGACTATTACTATCTCAGCCTCACCTCCTGTGCAGGGTTGTTGTGATGACCAAAGAAGTGCACATCACCTTGATTAGCTCCTTGGAGGAAGCTCCTTGGAGGTATAAAATGTGAATGAATTAATAAAGAAATAATTTTGCCGTGGGTGTGTGTGTGTGTAAAAAAAATTAAGTAGCCCTGGGTGCAAAATGGCCTAGCTACACCACTGCGTATGATTGCATCCTTAAATAAGTAACCTCAAGAAAGCCATATGCATTTATGTAGAAATAACTGGTTCATTTTTAAAGTTGTCTTAGGACTCTGTTATATATGATGACTCTACATCCAAGAGGGCTTCATACCTCGCTGAGAATCTTATCCCACAGCCTACCATATATTACACAGATTAGTATTGTATGCCCACACAGAATCTGGGTGAAGTGGATTTATTTAACCTATTTATACCCCACCTTTCTCACCAGTAAAGGGCTCTCAAGGCGGCTTACTAGGTATATGTATATGTATATGTATGTGTGTGTGTGTGTGTGTGTACATACATACATACATACATACATACATACATACATACATACATACATA